>JAKSZT010054308.1:5482143-5592443 GCA_026826555.1 Tolypeutes matacus
ATAGATAGATAGATAGATAGATAGATAGATAGATAGATAGATAGATATAATAGATAGATATAATAGATAGAGTTGTAGATATATTTCTCATCAGTTTCAGTTAACGGTGTGACAAACTACAAAAAATTTGACCACAAATTCTTCCCCTCCCTGCATCCTGTGCCATGTGTTTTTATAATTTTTCCCTTCAAGAAGAGTTCTCTACCCCAAGAATTTTGGCTGTCTTTTTTACTTGCTTTGGACAATGGTATAATACAAACATGATGCAAGGAAAGGCTTAAATAAGGCTTGCACTCTTAAGGCTTGACCTCTTGCTGCTCTGGGAAGCTCTGCTACTGGAACAAGCCTTGGCTACCTGTTGAACGATCAGAGAACCGTGGCCCATGACCCTGTTAATATCAGGCCACACACACCCCCAAAGCAGAGCTACCTGGCTGGCCTGCCCCTCACCAGATATGAACAAACCTAACTGAGACCAGAAGACCTGTCCAACTGAGCCCAGCCTCAATTGCTGACCTATAGAATTGTGAGCTAAATAAATAATGGTGATTGTAAGCCACTAAGTTTTGGGGTGGCTGGCTACATAGCAATAGATAACCAATAGACCAGTTTTATATTCCCTTACTAAGTACTTAACACTGTTTTCAAGTATGTCCAAGAAGAATGGAATCTTAATTTGACCTGAAAACAAATAAAAGGGTACAATGAGAATTATAGCAAATAATTTTTTTCCTGTCACACCTAAACTGTAGTCTATAGTTTCTGCCTTTCCCTAAGGATTATTTATCTTGACAAAAGAGTTGTGGTTTACTCATGCCTGTCGTGTTTCTCTCTTTCCCTAAAAGCAGGTACAGTGACTGATACACAGTTGATCATCAGTAAAAATATTTTTGGCAAATTAATAAAGATGAATAAAAAAAAATTTTTTTTAAAAAGCTCTATGCTAATCTTTGAGAGAACTAAGAGTAAAGGCAGATAGATCACCTTCTTAGTCTTTTTCATTTTAAAGCCTTTACTTCCTTTCCACCTTCATCTTTTTAATGGTTACAAAATACTGGCTTTTTAGCCTTCTCCCACTATCTTTTCATGTCTTTATTCCATTTTTATCTTCCTTTCAAAAGTTGGTGGCATGCCCTTAAAACAGGAATAAAAAATGTCCTGATATAAAGAAAGTAACAACCCCAGACCAGCCTATATCGAACAAGAATGGTGTAAAAACACCAAAGAGGACCAGAATCAGAACTGAAAGTATTCTTTTGGTCAGACTAATTAAGGAGAATCATCATTTTCTTAGCAAGTAACTATTGAAATTAGGCACCAGAAATTACTGTGTTATATTCTTAGTTGCTAAATAAGAAGTATATTTGGGTTATTATATATGTCATTATCTAGCATGGATTTAGCCACTTGTAATAAACTCTTGCATTGGAGAAGCAAGATATTGCAGTAGGACATGACAAATCCTGTGCCATTTCTCAATCCTGAACCAGATCCCTATTTGCTCTTTTATTTTTTCTCATGGGCCCCAGTATTAACCAGTTCATTCTGGAGTCACCAGAACTGGAACTTTTAAAATATGCAAATGACTGTCTTATAGAAGGTCTAATTTTAGAATAAGGGCTGTCAATGAAACCTGTTTGGGGACAGAGGAGAGGCTTAGGCAATTAAAATTTATAAATAGGGAAGCAGATGTGGCTCAATTGATAGGGCTCCTGTTTACCATATGGGAGGCCCCAGGTTCGATTCCCGGGGCCTCTTGGTGAAGGCAAGCCAGCCGCGCGGCTTGGTGAGCTGATGCAGCAGGACGACCCAACAAAGGGAGACAAGCAGACACAGAAAAACACACAGCGAGCACAAGCAGCAAGGGGGGATAAATAAATAAATAAAATCTTTTTTAAAAATAAAAATAAAATAAAATAAAATAAAATTTATAAATAATCTACATATATCATGACAAAATGTCATTTATACCAGGAATTCAAGGATGTTTTGGTAGTAGAAACTGTATTACTATAAGTCACCATATTAATAAGTTGAAGGAGATAAATATGATTACCTCCATAGATGGTGAAAAAGTTTTGACAAAATTCAGCACCCATTCCTAATAAAAATCTTTCGAGAAAATAGGAATGAATGGATACTTCCTTAACATAACAAAGCATATTTACCTAAATCCTACAGATTTTCTCTGATAGGAAAACACTGCAAGTATTCCTATTAAAGTCTGGAACAAGACAAGGATGCCCACTATTTTCCACTGCTTTTTAACATTGTTCTGGAGGTATTACCCAATCAATTCAAATAAAGAAAACAATTAGAGGTATAAGAAGAAAAAAGGAAATAAAGCCATTGATATTTACCAGTAACATGAACCTCAGGGAAACCTCAGGGAATCAATGATAAAACTACCCCAAACAATAAAATAATTCAAGAAGGCAACAAGATATAAAATTAACATGCTAAAATCAGTAACATTTACATACCAAAATAATGACCAGCTAGAAGAAATAATGAATGAAGGGAGAAAAAAACAACTTCTTCAGCAGCAAAAAAAAAAAACATAAAACACCGAGGGATAGACTTAACAAGAAATGCTCAAAACCTATATGAATAAAATTCTAAAACCCTCCTAAAGTCACAAAAGCAGATTTGAGCAAGTGGAAAGGCATCCTTTATTTTTGGCTACATCGTTATCAAGTTGTAAGTTTTCCCTAAATTAACTTATAAAATAAGCATAATCCCAATAAAACAACAATGAGCATTTTTAATGGAGCTAGACAAGTTGCTACTAAAGTTCACATGGGGGAGAAAATTGGGCTATTGCTTGCAGTAGAATTCTGAAGGTCAAGTGGCAAAAGTGTACGGAGTGCCGGAATAGGAAAACCATCGTGCTGCTATCATTATGGTAAAGATTCATGAAGGGAAACAGTGGATTAAATTGAGGGTGAAATTTCGATGAGGAACCCAATACTTGCATGGTCTTAAAGTTTCTCCCCCCCTTGGGAGACGGCTGTGGCTCAATCGGTGGGGCTCCCGTTTACCATATGGGAGGCCCCGGGTTCGGTTCCCGGGGCCTCCTGGTGAGGGCAAGCCCGCCCGCACGGCGTGGTTAGCTGACCCAGCGAGCACAAGCAGCAAGGGGGGGATAAATGAATAAATAAAAAATAAATAAATAAATAAATAAAAAAAAGTTTCTCCCCCACAAAGTGCTTATAAGTTGCAAAGAAAAAAATGTAACTATAGAGAGGATAAATTGGACAATACTTTGATGGGATGATCAAAATTAATCATCAAGAGGGCAAAATGGACAACTTGAACCTCTAGATATAGTGCCCTGAGAAAGATAAAGAATCACTTACGTAGTTTCCTGCCTGGGAATTCCTGTGAAACACCAGACAGATACTAATGAGAAATATCAAAAAAAAAAAGAGGGGAATGGCGAGGGAACAATATTTCTTTTGGAGAGTGTGTGGCACGTAAAAGTAAACAAATAAATTAAAAAGCTGTGGAAATGTCCCTGAAGAAGGAAACTACGATTCCAGCCCAGATCACATGGCACTGGAATGGTGCAGAAACAGAAGAATCTGGTTTGGATTGCACAGAAATTGTCCTCTGGGTAACAGAATAAAGAAAATCACCATTTCCTTGTTGAGGCAGGATTGGAGTTTGGCATCAGATCTGACAGTACAATATTCCAGTGGCTAAGTAGGCAGCACACACTCGCGTAAACTGCACGTGACTCATTACTGAGTGCTCATTTGGCCCTTAGTATAATATCTTCTATGGCGAGGCAGTGAGGGGGGCCGAGCAACCTCTGGGACACGTCCCAGTCCTGGACCAGCTCTTCAAACAGCTCCTCCTTCCTCTCTTCTCCAGGACTGTTATTGAACCATTTATTCTGAAGTTACAAAAGTAGGGGCTTCTTCACCTGGGAAAATCTATCTTTCGAAGAGTCTAAGTTTAGCATCAGGGCTGTTCAAGGAACCTGCCTTGGGGCATGGAAGTGGGTGGGAAAAACTGATCAGCATGAGGAAGTCAACTATCCTCCTCTTCTTGGAGTTAATCTGAGACTTTGTCGTATCAGCTACTTGCTTGGCTGTCAGTTTAGATTTCCTATTTAAAAGAGGAACATAGAAGTGGATTGAGCAAGATTAAATTAGCTAGAAATTTATATAATAAAAGGCAGAAATGAAAACTGATAATTCTAGCAAAAAAAAAAGTATAAATCCTATTCAAAGGGCCAAAGTCGCTTGCTCAAGATCCCCCACTAGTAAGTGACTGACTTGGAATTTGAACCCCGTCTCTCTGTCCCTAGGGCCCATGCTTTTAGCATTGCCCTGTAATGACTCTTTCTATGGGATGGTTCCAGAAAAGTCCACAAAAGCACTGGTTGGAGTGCCAGGGCAGAGCACAGCAGGGACAGAAAGGACAGCTGGGGCCAGTTTTACTACCTGCATGATGCAGACAGACAGGATGCAGACCAGACCAGCCAGGCTTACAGGGTTTCCTCCCTGTGGACTCCACTCCCCTATGGCTGCCATCATCTGTCCTTCCTCTTGGGTCTCCCATTTCAGGGAACTGAAGAACTGCAGGCCATTGCAGCTTTGTCGTGCCCCAAGGGAGTCCACAGCATCCACACAGGCCCCCAACCTAACAGGGTCACTGCTGTAGTTCTAAGAAGTCTGCAGGAGCCTCACAAGATTAGAATTTTTGTGATCAACAACCCTGAGACTTGGCGACAAAGAAAATCATTAATGAAATCAACCAACCTTAAGCAATGCAGTATCTGTCAACAGATCGTGTGACTGAACATCTACAGGTATAGACAGCTCATGGCATGGGACAACCTATTTTCTCCTCAGATTTTTCTCATGATGAGTTGGAAAAAACATCTTCTTACAGTGTCCATACATAGGTCTTAGTTATCTCCTCAGGACATTCAAAGAACAAATTAATTCTTTCTTCTAAATGCCTGAAGATGGCAGAAATGTTCCTTCAACCCAAAATCTTCTATCTATTCCTCATGTGACATAATTTTGAGTTTCTTCTCCATCCTGGTCACTATAAGGAGGGAGGCAGGTAATAAAATGAGAGCAACAGAAGGGAATCAATCCTCTTATTCATGAGTGTTTACAGATGTACAAAGGAAAGAGTGGCCAAATCCACCAGATTCCTTGGTTCTTAATCCATAGCTATAGAAAGGCAGCCCACAATTGATCTGGTCATTCTGGAAACCATCTCAGATTGCCAGTCCTTGACTTCCATGGCCCAGGAAGCACACACCATGACTCTCACCTGTGGGCTCAGTCCCACCCCATTTTAAAGTCAAGCCTACCAAGGACAGGTGCACATTAGTGCCCTGTCCCTACCAACAAGCATGGCTGGAATGTGTCTTCCTGGCCTAAATCTTTTCCATTATTACTGTGGCAGGTCTCTTGATTGACTTGCCATCCTATTAGCTCTTCAGGTCTCCCTTTGATGACACCATCCCCAACTTGACAGAACACATATTTCCTGCCAGTTATTCCTTTCGGGAACCCTACAGACCCTGTCCCCCAACCCATATAAGACAATGTAAACATAATGGACAAGGAGTAGAGTTAAGAGATGGCATTTCTGGTCAGTCTAAAAGGCTCAGTGATGTTCTTTGTTTGCCAATACAACCATAATTCATTTAATAATCATTGATTGCATACCGAATACTGGGCAACAATGGTGAACAACACCAATGGTTTCCTACTCTCCTGGCACCTGGAGTCTAATACTTGGCATACTCAATCCCTAGTAATTCAGGTCAAGGGAAAAGGTTTTAGGGGATTCTCTTAGTCCCCCACCTGTTTTGCTTTACTGGAAGTGGGATGTTAAGGGGGGGGGGGAAGTTATTTGGGAGAAAAAGTATCATGTCAGCACAGGTATAGAACAGGGTGAGCTCCTGTGGACTTGAATTTTGGGAACTGCTCAGATAGAATGGGGATTTCACCTTGATGCCAATCAGGAGGACATGGAGTTCACCCTTCATTAGAGAAACATGCACAGTAGTTTCTGTCCTCAGATATGGATGACTAATGTAATCTCAATTCACTAAACCCCTTGGATTCTGCAATTTCCACCTTCATTCTCCTCCAGTCCCATGGCTTGAGCCTTGTCATTGCCCAGAACTACTTCCTCTCTGAAACTTTAAACACCACCATACAAATCTCTGAACTTTCTAACACTTTCTTTTCCCAGAAATCTTCCTCATTGATGTCTCCTCTGTCCCAAGGCTTATTCCTATTTTCATTTTTATTAATCCATTTCCTGTTATTTTCTGAGACTTAACCTAAGTCAGGAAACTGGGGTTGCTCTCTCAACTTGAACCCAACTTATTGGGTATTTGATATTCTGTCATCCTGTTTATCAACCCCCCACCCCACCCTTGCTCAGCATTAAAATAGTTCACAAGTTTCTCTCAATGCATATTGCAAATCCTTATGGAGCCAAAACCTGGCACTTATCCTTAAACTGAAGCCAAATGCTTCATATATACTTAAATTCAAGGTATCAATCCCAAATGAAAGCATATCATTGACATTTCCTATGCATACTCCTGTTATAAATCTACCTCTAAAAGTCATCTCTTCACTAGAATGACCTTGGAAGAAGAGACTGCAGATCCAGAAACTGACATGAAGATATGTTAGATAGATCATATGCTATATAAATATCTACGAGATTTGTATTCTTGCCAACTAAAATATGAAGAAATTCTGAAATGAAATTAGTTAAAGACAGTCTAGTGGCAAAGGGGAGGAACTAGGGAGAAGGCATCAAAATCTCAAATAAGACTTGAACATTTGTTAAGATGTAATTCAAATCCTGAGTTAGTGAGCTGCAAGACCATCCCACTTCCAGGGCATGGATTTCAAGTTCCTATTGGCACAGAAACTATAATACAGACTTCAACTCATTTTCCCCAGCTTTGAGAAAAATAACCCTAAAGATCTGCAGTTCTAGACCTCATACCTCAGCCAAAATCCCTAGTCTATATCCATCCTTGTTTCACTGACACAGGAAAGCCAAGGTGCTTGGCAGAGTATAGCAGGGACTGTTTTGCCCAATAAACATTTGTGCTCCTTTTCTCATTTAGTAAGAGCTGGAGGCAGCAATGTGACTAGATGAGCAGGGAGATTTCCCATCCCTCCCCACCCTTGCAGATAGGTGTGGTCATATGACTGCATTCTAGGAAATGGTTGGGTGAGATTTCTGGGAAATTGTTGTTTGGGATTTCTGGGAAAGCTCCTGAAAAGAGGGGATAACGCTAACCCAACTTGGAGATGTCTTTGCCCTTCTTGTGTCCTCCTTCTTCCCACCTGGAATGGGAATGTTGGCTGCAACCTTGACGCAACATTTAGGATAGAAGCCATGTGCTAAAGATGGCGGAATAGAAAGCGAGAAAGAATTCAGGACATAGAAAAGATGAAGATGCCAAACTCAGCAGGAGGAAGATAGTACAATGTGTGAAAGGTGGACTTTGAAGTAGAAGGGAACTTTACTGACCCAGTTAGATTCTGTGAACTTCCTTGCAAAGATTCAAGCTTTGCAGCAGTGGACATCTTTTTAAATGAGAGAAAAATTCCTAACATTTTTAAGCCATCAGGTCTCTTTAACTAGAATTTAAGCAAATTTCTACTATTTGGCAACTCCAAATTGCTTCAAAATGCTAAAATTGTTTCTTTAATGGATAAGTAGTTTTAACTGATGAAAGTAGAAGTAAGAATTGAGAGGATGAAGGAGCAAATGTATATCAAGACTTCTCTGCTGTGTTAAGAAATAACTTTTGTATATTTAGTGTTTTAAATATGTGTAATATTTCAGATATTGTGGCATATTGGAGTACCTAATAAATTAGCCATGAGATTTCAATTTTTTAAATGTGTAATAAGAGAATTTTACTGTTTGTAAACATCATTGAAGAGAACTTAATAGTCCCCATATTTATGTGCACAATATATTTCATTTTTTATTTCTTAAGTACGTGGAAAGATTTGTTAGTCAATTTACTGGGGAAGCAAATCAAATAAGGTGCATTAAATTTACAAAAACAGTTGAAAATGTTTAACTAAATTATAAAAATTTCCTTTTAAAAATATTTGTTAATTTTTTATTAACATGAGGAAACTTACATTTGTAAGTATTGTTTTTTATCCTTTTGGGTTTTGCTGTTATTACTCAATACACTGAAAATATTTAGACTATTAGTATCTACAAAGCCTTTCATGTCCCCCCAAGCCACTCTCAAATTCACTCCAAAATTCACATTGTCAGCCTTCTTAGATTATTCTAATTAGCGAACTGGGCAGGGCAAACAAAGAATTCTTCGCAAAGGCAAGAGTGGGGAAATGCTGAATATTTAACGCTTTATTTGTTGTCCCTGCCAACTTCTTCCCCAGCAAAATTATTGTAATCTGTGCAAAGAGGTTTACAAGATCTAAGTGGATCCCTCGGAGTCCTTTCAACTTCAAAGTCCATCTTCATCCTTGACATTATCTGGTTCTTACTGAGTTCATAATGACTCCTCTCAGCATTTGGTAGAGTGTTGCCTGTCTCAGTCTAGAGATGTCTGCCCAAAATTCTTTTTAAAAAACTTTAGATTTGGAATTTTTAAACAGTTCTGATGGAAAAATAGAAAGCACGTTTGTTAATTGTGCTATTGTATAAGATTTGTGCCTCTTGATAAAGGAGGATGATGGAAGTTTTTTTCTTCATAGGTGCCACCAGATGTCACTCTTCTCCGTAACCAAGATGCTAGGGTACCCTTACCTTCCCAAATCCTAGGAAGTCCAGGGTTTGTTACTAAATCTGTCCCATCTATGGGGGAGAGAGCAGGTATCAACTGAACCTTGCAGAACCTCACTTAATCTCTAATACTTCTCCTTCCAGGTTGGCCAATCTATAATTTTTGGAGGCAAACTCTTACCATGACTCAAAAGTCTTCCTCCACCATATCAAATAGCATAGAACTCTCCATGAGCTTCTCTTGTTTATAATAGCACATGGCCTCTAATTGTGTTTCCAAATTTTTTTAATGGCTTGCTTCACAATAGCCATTCAGTCCCCAGAGGACACTCCTTTTCTCAGATGGTGGGATAGGGCAAAGGCTACCCAAGACCTTTCTCTTTTTAGGAGAGACTAATCTCTTAGGAAATCAGATATCCACGGACGTTGGGTCAAAATACTAAGTCTGACTCGCAGAGGGAGTCTCTTAGATTTCTAGCAGTGAACTCACCTAACACTGTACTTCTGTTTCTCCATCTAATAAATCCAGGTCCAAGCTGCATCATTTCCTCAATGAGTATTATAATCACAGTTTTCTCTACAATATCTTTTTAACTTTGAAGGAATATTTTGAGGATCATCTTAATTGAGATATATTACTATTTATTTATACTGTAGATCAAACATTGTGGCAGTCATCATGGTAACTAGACTAGATCACTAACTAGATCAAAAAAGAAATTTCAACACAATGCTTCATTTCTTTGATATACTTTTCTTTCAGAATATCTATCTTTCTCTCTCAAAATTTCACTCAGCGCAGCAGCTATTACTTCCAAAACTTTTTTTAACATCTTTTCCAACACTCTAGTGCCCTGGTTCTCCTCTCTCATAACCTCTTCTATCTCTAACTTACTCACTTTTGTTCAGAATATTTTTCTTCTGCAGCTACCTCTGTAATTTTTCTCATGACAATCAATTAGTCTTCTCTCAGCCTCTTCCACTTTTCTTCCTCACCTATTATTCCAATCAGGTCCAGAAACTGAGCAGAGCAAACAAAGAATTCAACTTAGATGAGTAAGAGGAAAGGTGTGCATATTTATATTTCAATATTTTCCTAGGTACAATGTAGTTAAATTAATTAAAATAAAAATAAGGATAAAATGCAATGATATATGTCTTTTGGAAATAAGTTTATTGCTAGTTGGCATTGAGAAGTGGTAGATTTTCAGAAAAGTAATTTCACAATATGTGAAAAGAGCTGTTCAAATTATTTCTGATTCAGTAATCCCACTTTAGAAACATACCCCCAAGAGAAAAATAAATGTCAAAATGTACAAAGATGTTTGAACCAGTGCACTGTGAAGTGAGGTAACAGAAAGTGTCATAAACACTATACCTGATTCATAGCTAAAATAATTATAGAAGCATATAGGATGCAGACCCAGAATTTGAAGAAAAATAAAATACCCTCACCCCGTGAAACTGAGACAAAGAAGATTCAATATATAATAGAAGGAATATGCCATGGTACAATTCTTCCCTACAGGAGTAGTCCATCTAAGAGAATGATTTGTAGATTTGTCTTGAAACGGCTTGGTAGTGCCCAATCCCAACAAAGAACCTAGACTGAAAAAACAGGGGGAAACAGTGAACTATAATCTTCAAAACTATAATATAAAATGATAGGTGAACAAAACAGGATTGATTATCAATGGTTCTTTTTTTTTTTTTTTTTTTTTTAATTTTACCGGGAGGTCCCGGGGATCGAACCCAGGTCCCTCCATATGGCAGACGGACACCCAGCCATTTGAGCCACATCCACCCCCTATCAATGGTTCTTAACCATTTTTCTTCCCTAACACTTCTTTTATTTTTTAAAAAAAGAAGTAATGGGGATTAAACCCAGGGCCTCGTACATGGGAAGCAGGCACTCAACCACTGAGCTACATCCACTCCCCTTACCTAACACTTTTGATGGATACTACATGTAAGAGTTCACTAGAATGAGAGAAGTTTTTCTCAATGAGTTGGACATCAAAGAGGTGGACAAAGGGTATGTAGTAGGTGAAAGGTCAAAGAAGAAGAAGGAGGAGGATGAGGAGGAGGAAAAGGAGAAGAAGGAGAAAGCAAATTAGTATCCTTGAGCTTCCAGGAAGTCTTGCTTAATCTGAAAAATCCACTTTCTCCCCAGATCTGACAAGCAGATATTGTCACTTTGGCCTTAGAAAATCACTGTCCTCCATTAGTATCAAATATTAAACACATGTATGTGTGTTTCCAACATAAACTGCAGAGAAACTCCATTTTTAGCTAACCCAAAACAAAATCACAGGGAAAGTGTGCTTTTGGTAAATGCATCCCAAAGTTTTTCATATTATGGTAACATTTGTTGGGCAATATCGTATAAACTGGAGGGGATCTGAGGGCCTAGGGGAGGCTGCTGCAATAAGAAATGAATGGTAGGGAGCGGATGTAGCCCCGTGGTTTGAATGCCGGCTTCCCATGTATGAAGTCCTGGGTTCGATCCATGGTACCACCTAAAAAATAAAAATATAAAAGAAATAAAAAAGAGAAGAAGTGAAAGGAATGGCGTGGGATTCCAGCAGCCTCAGGCACTGCCCAAATGAACAAAGAGCCTAGGAGATCAATATTGCACTCCAGATCAGGGTGCCTGGGTATAATGAGAGCTGGGAACCTGTTTAGAGGGGTGGTGATAGTTCATTAAGGTCCCATAGTCTAAACGAGGTGTTGTAAGGCCTAATTGCGTGTTCTTCAGGCAACATTCTAGTACATGAGGGAAACACCGCACAATAGGTTGAAAGAGAAGGAGATAAATTCTCCATTCGTTCTCACTCTCATGGACTGCTCTCAGGCGTATCTCATTGCAACCTCTCCAGCCACAACGTGCTAGCCAAGTGACATACCTGTTTTGGGATTTTGCTGGTTTTCTTCATGGCTTGATGGACTCACTAGTCAGCATGATAATGTTCTTTTTATCTTACATTCCTTCATGTCTCTGTTTCATTTGTCTTCTTCCTTAGCCTTGTTGACTTTAATTTTCATCTTCCAAATAAAGTGTCAGCTGTTTAATCCTTGGCTCAAATTCTGATTTCTAGAAAACTAAAATTCTCTCTCACTTTCTTTCTCTCTCTTTTTTTTTTACATAAGCAATTCGAGTAGGATTTCTGTCACTTGCTGTCAAGAATTCTGACTACTTAAGCCCAATATAACTGTTTACCTTATTATATTCTCTCTTAGCATCCTATAATTTTCTTTGAGGCACTTTTCTTCCTGCATTAGAATATCAGCTCCACAGGAATAGGGATCATATATATGTTTTGTCACTCGAGAGTCCACATCTACAACAACATTCAGCACAAAGTAGAAGTAGAAAATCAATAAATACTCAAAATTTTGAGTGACTAAATGACTGAACTAATTCTATTTTTCAAGTGTCTTGGTACTAAGAAGGAAGTATTGTGTACAGTTCAACCAAGTATGCTGAACCTTAAAAGATAATTAAAAATTATCTTTGGCTTTGTAAATGAGTCTTCTGAGCCTGGCCAATGGGAATTGACTCAGCAGTGTGTGTCAGCACCAACTTTATTAAACTTGGGCCACTAAGTCTAGAGCATAGACAAATAGTCTTTAGTAGTTACTAACCCCGAGATTTGGAATGTGTCATTGGAACTCTTTAACCTGATATTTCCATTTACCCAATGGTAATGAGAGGAAGGACTTCTACACTCATCTACAGGGCAATTTTGAGGGCCCAACCCTTCAAAGGATGCAAATTGCTCTTTGTAACTGCAGTGGCAGGAGGATGTTGCGTTTGTCAGGACACTCAGAACTGCCACATAAGGAAGTTGCAGCCTGGAACAGTAATCGCTGAGTCTCTAACCCAGCCATGAGAAAAGCAACTGTGTGCTACTTCTGAAAATTATTTTCCCATGCTGTTTATGACTTTTTAATTTTATTGCTTAGAGGAATTTTAGCCATTCTTTGTCTTACTATCTACTACCTAGATGTGATGGCCGGGGGTGGGGGCGGGGGTTGTTGTGCATTTCTTAATATAACCAAGGACACACTAAAGTATTTTTTCCCAAATAAAAGAGCAATTCTCTTCCTAGGATAAATTTTGTTTTCTATCTTTCAGTCAATTGACATAAAGTAATATTGGTTTTTAAATAGTAATTTTTTCATATACATGTAATGAAGTCATACTATAATGTTGCTTTAAAATCTCTTTTTTTTTCAAAAAAATTTATTTTATTTTATTTTATGTTACAATCAATGGCTTTTAGTATAATCACAATGTTGTGCATTCATCACCACAAAAAAATTTAGAACAATTTCATTACCCCAAAAAGAAATAACTCCACACCCCTTAGCAGTCACCTCTCAATCCCTCTATCCCTTCCCAGCCCTACATAACCACTAACCTAATTTCATCTTTATAAAGTGATTTATATTTACTTTTACATTTTATATAAATAGAATCATACAATATGTAGTACTTTGTGTCTGGATAAAACCTCTTTTTGTTTACTTCTATACATATATAGATCATGTATGTCTATTTACATCAAAAAATGTTTACTTCATACATAACTACACACTATTCCACTTTATAAATGTATGATAATTAATCTAACCAATTCAATAATGTTGGGTAGCTTTGTTGTTTTCAATCATACATTTTGAATATAATTACAAATGTAATTTATAATTAATACCCTAACAATGAAAACATTCTTTTGCAACCACCTTTGCATGATAAATTCTGGACATTTTCATTTTGGGTTAAATGCAAGATATACACGTAGTTGAGACTTTTAAGTTAGGGATTTACAAACAGAGACACGATAGATAGCATCTAGCATTTAATCAGTATTTTTTCCATGAGGGGAAAGCAGTGATAATTGCCTATTGAGAAGCATCTCTCTAGGAAATGATACAACTCATCCCTGGAAATCCCACTCACCCCATTACCAATACCATTCATAACCCATGGTTTCTGTCCCTGGAAGACAGTTTAAAAAGAACTTTACCAATCCTGACCCAAAAATAACTCTAGCTCTAAGATCATGACTACTTTCTGTTCCAGTTAAGAGGAAAGAAGTAGAGGGGCTGGTGGGACTTTGGACTTCCCCCTTCATAGGCAGCCTCAAACAACTCAGAAATATCCTTTTCCCTTCTGGGAAGCCGCAGCAGCTTGATTCAGAAACCCAGAAGTCCTGCACTGGTTCTGTACCCAGACATTCGCTCCTGGGGGTAGAGAAAAGGAAATGAATTCAGCAGCCCCCTGACATCTGGGGCCCTAGTACACTCTTCTCTGCACATATTACACTATTCTCTGCCAGGAATTCATACGAACTCTATTCTCTCAACTTTTCTAGGCACAGAACCCTTCCCAGATGGAAAGGAAAGAGCAGAGACATCCTAAAAGGGCCATCTGAAATGACATATGGAGGCTGAAAAAAGCTGAGATATGATCCCTTTCCAAGTCAGTGAAGAGTGGATAAAATAAGACTGTACTCTCATATACTGATATTATTTATTCTTTCCAGTAATACTTACTGAACACGTCCAAGTGCCAGGCACTATTAGGCATGGATGATATAACGGTGAGCAAAAGAGAAAGTCCTTGCCTTCATGGAGTTTAAATTCTAATGAGTAGAGAAAAAAATTAAACAAATAAAGATAAGGTATTTCATTTGTTGGTAAATGCTAATTTAAATGCAAGGTAAAGGGGATGGAGAGAGAGTTGCTAGTCTATGGGTTGGGTAAGCAAAGTCTCACTGAGAAATTGGCATTTGAGTAGACACATGAGGAAATGAAGGGATGACCTTTATGGTTAGGTGTGGGAAAATTATTCTATATGGAGGTAATAGTGCATCTGCCCATATGCAGGAGTGAGCTGGACATGTTCAAGGAACATCAAGGAGGCTGCCAGGGCCAAAGCTGAGTGTGCCAGAGGAAAGCAGTAGGAGATGAGGTTAGAAGAGTATTTCTGGGGAACCAGATGATGCACATACCACTCCCCACTCAAAAGAACCACAACCCCTTCAAATACTGGATGATTTCAGGTCTTGTGAGGAGAAAGCACAAGATAAACCTAGAACCACTTGTGCCAGAAAGCAAGAAAGTGCTGAAGGAGTGTTGGAAATGTATCAAAAGAACACAGCAACAACCATCTGACTGGCTAAATTTGGCACAATATGAGCATCAAAAAAATAATGACTGTAATGGATTATAAAATACTGAATAATAAAAAATGATAAATCCAGACTGAGGAATATTGTCTAAGACCCTTGACTGGGGCTCAGCAAACAATGTCAAAGTCATGAAACAAACAAAAAACAAAAAAGGAGGGTACTGTTTAGGTTAAAGGATACTAAAGAGACATGACAACTAAGTGGAATGTGTGATCCTTAAATTGATCTTGGATTTAAAACAAAAAATAGCTAGAAAGGACATTTTGTAGACAATCAGGAAATTTGAATCAAGAACTGTATTAGACAATATCATTGTATCGATGTTAAATTTCTTGGGTATGATAATGTTATTGAGTATATATAAGAGAATGTTCTTATTCTTAAGATAGGCATGCTGAATCGACTAGCAGTGAAGTATCGTTATATCTATGACTTATTTTCAAATGGTTTTGTCAAAAGGTGTGTGTGAGAGAGCATGCAAGCAAACGTGGGAAAATGTGGCAAATGTGGGAAAATGTTAAAAACTGGTGGATATAGGTGAAGGGTGTATGGTGTTTATTGAACCATATTTTCAATTTCCTATAAATTTGCAATTTTTCAAAATAGAAATTGGAGGAATAAAAGACAAATGACAGGGAGGCAGATGTGGCTCAAATGGTTGGGCGTCCGTCTGCCATATGGAGGGACCTGGGTTTGATCCCTGGGACCTCCTGGTAAAATAAAAATATATATATTTATATAGAAGGCGTGCGTGCTGCCAGGCCCTGCACGCCGGCATGCCAGTCCCTGCCGAGCCATGCAGCAAGATGATAACGTAACAGGAGAGACACACAAGGAAGAGCCAAGATGAGACGGGTCAAAAAACCAGGAACTGAGGTGGCGCAGGTGGCAAAAGCCTCTCTCCCACATCGGAGGTCCCCAGGATTGAATCCCAGTGAAGACAGAAGGAGAAGGATGTGAAGAGATGGCAGGAAAAAGACACACAGAATTGCCCAGCAAATGGACACAAAACAGCAAATTGGGGGGGGGGGGGGAAATAAAATGGATAAAGTAAATAAATAAATAAATCTTAAAAAAAAAAAAAAAAAGACAAATGACAAAAAAGGCACCAACAAGTTACTAAATCATCAGATAAATGAGGAATATTTATAGTTCATGCAATTATCTCAATTCTTTATGAGTTAAGGCAAATGTAAGGAATAAATATACAAGTATCTGAAGGAATAAATGATGTACGAGGATATCATCTGTCTCTTTACTTAATGGGTGCTTTAGATTCCTGGGCTGCTCAAACAAAGACCATGAGTTGGGTCAGGTTAAACAGTGGGAATTTAAGGGCTCATGGTTTTGAGTTTAGGAGAAGAATCCAAATCGGGGCGCCATCAAGGCGGTGCTTCTTCCCTGAAGTCTGTGGTGTTCTGGGGCTGGCTGCCGGCAATCCTTGGTCCTTAGCTTGTGGCATGGAGGGGTAGCTGGTGTGTCCCCTGGCCTTCCCCTTCTCGTCCAGGTTCTGCTGATGCTCAGTTTCTGGCTGAGCCCTCTGTGGCTTTCTCTCTCTGTCTGAATTTCATTCTGCTTATAAGGGAGGCCAGTAATAGGATTAAGACCCATCTGATTGAGGTGGGCCACACCTTAACTGAAGTAATGGAAAGGTCCTGCTTACAATGGGTTCACACCCATGGGAATGGATGAAGTTTAAGAACATGTTTTTCTGGGGAATATGCATCTCTAAACCACCACAGCAGATGAAGACATAGGTCCACAGGATAAATTAACTTCCCTAAGGTCACACCTTAATGCATATAAGATTCTTTTTCTGTGAGATTTAGGCAGCAGCTGAATATCAAATATAGGCCTTTGAATATTTGAAATTTTCTTTCCAGGCTGTTGGCTTAAGGAAAGCCATTGTATTGCAGAGAGAATAGTTTATTAGAGAGAAGAGACCTTCTGAGGATTTTGTTTTTCTTCTTTTTATATTTGTTATTTTTCTTTCACATTTCATTAGGGGTTGAAATATCAGCAGGGATGCTTCCTATTTCTTTACCGAGCTCGTCAAAAACTGGTGAAGTGGTTGGAAGTCCTGCTGCATAAAGTGGTAGGTGTGTTGAAACAAACCATAAAGCAGAGGGTTAAACAGAGATTCTAGCCAAGATCTGATATTTTGAAAATGTACAAAATCCTCTGTTCCTCTGTGTTAAGCAAGGATTCATCTTCCAGTTATGGATTATCATGGATCATGACATCACAGTCATCATCGGACCACCTGCATGGACAAAGGAAACAGTGTGAGCCCACTGATAAGCCTGTGCAGTGCAGCTGGACAGCTGGGGCCCCATCCTGCTCTGCCCCTTACTGGCTATGTGACTTTGGGCAAGTTACTTAACCTCTCTAGCTTTAGTTGCCTTGTCTGTAAAATGGGAATAATAATATTATCTAGGGAAACGGATGTGGCTCAAGCGATTGGGCTCCCGTCTACCATATAGGAGGTCCAGAGTTCGACTTCCGGGGCCTCCTGGTGAAAGGCAAGCTGGCCCACACGGCAAGCTGGCCCATGTGGCATGCTGGCCCATGTGGCATGCTGGCCCATGCAGGAGTGCTGGCCTTCATGGAGAGCTGGCACATCAAGAAGACACAACAAAAAGAGACACAGAGGAGAGACTTTAATAAGAGACACAGCAGACCAGGGAGCTGAGGTGGTGCAAGAGATTGAGCACCTCTCTCCTACTCCAGAAGGTCCCAGGATCGGTTCCCGGTGCTGCCTAAAGAGAGGACAATTAGACACAGAAGAACACACCGAGAGCAGACAGCAGGCACAAAACAATGGGGGTGGGGGATAAATAAATAAATCTTTACAAAAATAATAGTATTATCTGGTTTGTTGTGAAGATTAAGTTAGAATACATATAGCACAGGGTCTTGTTCTTAGTAATACGCAGCTATTTTTTATTAAGCTGTATATTTTCAATTAGGTATTGCACAAAAGAGTGAAGAGAGTTTAAAATGGTCTACATTTTACAGAGCCCACTGACCTTACTATTTTGACATTTACAGATCAGGATGACTTGACTAGATATTGTTGCTCATAAACACTAGACTCTATTTTTGACATTGAAATCAATATTTAAAAAAATATATATATATATATCAGACACAATTCTAATATCCAAAAGTAACTGCTGCTAATATTCTAATACTTCACTTCCAAAATGTTTGTAGATATATAAATATATATGAGTAAATATAGATTTTGCATTTATTGTACTGTAAGCTGCATATTATACAGTTTAGTCATATCCCTCTGGGTTTGGTATTACCTTTATTTTATAGTTCACAATATCAGCTTTATTTTCTTCTTTGACCTCAGAGTTGATTAAAAGAGTTCTTTCAATTGCCAGATGGTAGAATTTTTTTCCTAATTTTATTTTAAAAATTTTTTTTAATTTAACAATACAATGTTAGACATTCCATATATTCACAGAGTGCGTATGTGTGCATATATATGTGTGTGTGTGTGTGTTTACACTACAACTGACCTTTTGAGAAAGAGAATCCTGATTCAAAGAAAGTTTTTTATTCTGCTGAGCACCTTGATTAATTCTGGGTGTGAAAATTTAAGGGAAGGAAAAAGCCATGTGCTCTATGATATAATCCACTCTATAAGCCTCCAAAACGTCAGGACTATCTAAGTCCAAAAAATATTTGACTGAGTGGTTTCTTTTAGAAATTTTTTAACTGAAACTAAATTTTGAAACTGAAAAAAATATGCATACACACACACACACACACACATATATTCCAGATTAGGTAACTATATTGGTAGGTAATTTACTGAATACATATTATGTGCCAGGTTATGTGCATTAGCTCTTTACCTCGTTAGTGAAGCTTCAAAAACTATTTTAATATTTTAATTGGGATTGTATTGAAATCATTAATTAATACAAGAAAATTACATTTTTACACTGTGTAATCCTCTAATCCAAGAACAAGATCTATTGTTCCACTTATTTTGTCTTTGTTTAGATCGTTCAGTGAATTTTCCTCACATAACTTCTATCCATTTCTTGTTCATTTTATTTTCAGACTCTTTATACTGTTGAAGCTATTATATAGAATTTTTACTCCCTTATATTTCCTAGATGTTTGTTTTACTATATAGGTTAAATATTTAGTTTTACCCATTGATTTTGTTTTTTTTATTTTATTTTATTTTTTCTATGTATTTTTATTGATTCCCCCTCCCCTTGCCACTTGTGCTTGCTGTCTGCTCTCTGTGACCATTCGCGGCGCGTTTCTTCTGTGTCTGTATGTCTCCCTTTGTTGTGTCATCTTGCTGTGTCAGCTCTCCGCAGGCACGGGCCAGTTTGCCCTCACCAGGAGGCCCCGGGAACCGAACCCAGGGCCTCCCATATGGTAGAAGGGAGCCCAACCGCCCGAGCCACACCAGCCTCCCTATATACTGATTTTGAACCCAGCTGTGTCACAAAGTTCTCTTATCATTTCTAATATTTTCAATTAATTCTCTTGGGTTTTGCAGATAAAATAATTCTACTTCCATCTACTAATATTTTGACCTCATACTTTCTTTTCCAAAATACATTGGCTAGTCTTTTCAGAATAATGTTAACTAACTATGCTGATAATAGGTACACTTGCTTTGTTCCCAGATTTAATGGGAATGTTTTCTGAGTTTCATCATAATCATGATGCTGGCTTTTAATTTAAGAAACGTATTTATGACACGAAGAACTTATCTATTTTCTCAAAATTAATAAGAATTTTATTTTATTTTATGTTTAATCAGAAATTTATTTTGTATTTTAAAACATCTTTCTGGTGCCATTTTTGTTCCCCTTTGACTTAATATGGTGAATTATAGCAACAGATCTCCTAACGAGGAGTATTTCTTGCAACCCTACCTGGTCATGATGTATATTAATATCCTGATGAATCCTATTTGATAATATCTTATGTTGGGCTTTTGCATATATACTAACAATGGAGATTTGTCTGCAGTTTTTATTATTTCTTTGAAAAGCTTTTTATATCAATGCTGTGTTGGTTTTCTTATTATTTTGGAAGGTTTCTATGTTCAAAAAAATTTAAATACTAAATTTATCTTTTCCTTAACTGTTTGAAAAGTCACTGTGAAACCATCTGGCCTGAAATGTTTGCAAATGTGACTCTCTGGTAATTTTCTCCATTTGTTTTCATGACTATTGTTCTTTTTAGTTAACTGTCTTCTTAAATAATAGTTGATAATTTGCATTTTCCTAGGAAATCATCCATTAGTTCAAGTTTTCAAATTTATTTACCTGGTGATTTTTTTTAAATACTTTCTTTTGTTTTTTTAATGTCACTCGATCCATGATTACACCCTCTTTCATATGGTAAATGTTGTATATTTATTTATTCTTTCTCTCTTCGCTCCTGATTAGGCTATTCAATGGAGAATTTATTTTATTTTTCATAGGAAAGTTTCAGATTTATTCATACATGCTATTAAGGTTTTTTTTGTTTTATTACTCATTAATAACTGCTTTTTATCTTATTTGATTTTGTTGTCCTCTTCCTGAGGACGAATACCTAGTTCCTTTACATCCATTCTTCCTCACTGGGACTCTTTCCAAGTATTTAATGAATTCCCCCTGAAAGCAGTTTTAGTCAAATCCCTCCGGGTTTGGTATATAGCATTTTGATTATCTTTATTTTATAGTTCAAAATATCAGCTTTATTTTCTTCTTTGACTTCAAAGTTGATTAAGAGTTCTTTTAATTGCCAGATGGTAGAATTTTTTCCTAATTTTGTTATTTTCCTAAATAATTTTATTGCATTGTAATACTTAAAGGTTTTCTTTGTGACCTAAAATATAGTCAATTTTTGTAGCTGTTCCGTGAGTACTTAAAGGGAAGTAAATTCTCCATAACCAAGGTCTACAGTTTAATACGTATCTATTAGGAACTCCTTATTATTTATATTATTCAAATCATTTGCATCCTTATTTTTTATCTACTTGATGAGCTGTGTGCCTATAGATGTGATTTCTTATTGTCATTGTGCTTCAGTTTATCTCTCCTTCTATCTCCTGCAGTCCATGTGTCACATATTTTGATATATTTTGACACCATGCTAATTAGGACCAAGATTTATGAGAGCTTGAGCATTTTCCACTTTTTTTCATTCAGTGCTTTTTGCCTTGATATGTCTTTGCCCATTCTTTGGCTTTTAACTTATCTGAGCCACTTTCTTTTAGATATGTCCCTTGCATACAATGTATATTTGTTAGGGTTTTGATGGAGTTTGAAATTCTTTCCATTTTATAAGTTTCTTTCCATTTTCTTTGTATTCCATGTTATATTTTCTCTTCTTAATGCTCCCCTTTGTTTTGTTTTTCTTCTTCATGTTATAACCTCAGCTGCAGAGTTAATCAAACCTTAGTTTGTTGTTCACTCCATTGATGGCCCAGGCCTAGTGGTCTTTATTTCTTTTTCTCTTTCATTGTGGTTTCTATTCCCTGGCCTCCTAATCATTCTAATGCACTAGATGTGTTTCTTTCATTTATATGAATAATTTTCTGTGAGCCTAAATTTTTAATTTACATATGCTATTTTCCACTCAGCATTATTTTTTTTATCTCTCTACTTGGTTGTGTGTATGTTTAGTACCTTGCTCCTAACTTCTGCACATTATTCCACCACAATGTCCTTACCCCCAGCTTGCTGCTCCTGCAAACACTGATACACCTATTTCATGTCCCCTCATGGATCTGTGTGAGGATTTCTCTGGACACATACCCAGGAGTGGAATTAATGGCACAAGTAATGCCAGGTGCTCTCCTCAAGTTCCTTCCCTTTTCTACTGCCCCAATGGTGCCTGAACATCCCCACATCCCAGTCAACCCTTGGCATTATTCAGCTTTCTAGTTATTGTTTGTTTGTTTGGGTTTTTTGTTTTGTTTTGAGGTACTGGGGGTCAGGGATTGTACCTGGGACTTAGTATGTGGGAAGCTGGTGCTCAACCACTGAGCCACATCAGCTATTCTGAGTTGGGTTTTTTCATTTGTTTTGCTTGTTGTTTGTTTGTGGGTTTTTTTGTTTTTGGTTTTTGTTTTTTGTTTGTTTGTTTGTTTTTTAGGCGGCACTAGGAACCGAACCCGGGGCCTCCCATATGGTAAACGGGAGCCCTACTGATTGAGCCACAGCCGCTTCCCTCACTGGTGCTTTTATTTCCATTTTTCTAAGTATCAGTAAGTGTAAGCATCTTTGTATGTGCTTGTTCATCTTTTGGGTTTCCTGTTCTGAGAAATAACTGTTTTATATCCTTTGCCTATTTTGTTCATAGAATTTCTAGCTTTTCTTTGTTGATATACAGGAGCTCCTGCCTTTTCTAAATAAGTACTTTGGTGTTTGAGATTTTACAAACATCACATCCCACTCTGTCATCTATTAATTTGTCCATAGTTTCCTTTATTGAAACTATGTTTATGTAATCAAACAATTTTTTTCTTTTAATTTGTGCTTTTAGAATATTATTTAAGTCTTTCCCCTTTTGAAAGTCACAAAATTATATCCTCCTAGGTTATCTCCTCTTAATTTTAAAGTAAGATCTTTAAATTATTTAGGGTCCACCTTTATATTTGATATTAGATATTGGTGCAAATTTCTTTTCTCAATAGAGTAAATCAGTTTTCCCAGCACCATGTGCTAAACAGGCCATCGATTGTTTTGTAGTGCCAACTTTATGTTTCCATATATGTAGAGTCTACTTATGAGTTCTCTATTCTACTCCAATGGTTTACTAAAAGGGGAAATTTTAGGTTGTATATATGTTATATATTACTAGAATAAAATTTTTTAAAAAACAACATAGAACTGCACAATACAGTGAATTCTATTGTAAATGATGGAATATAGTTAATAGTACAATTATAAAATGTCCTTTCATGAATTATAACAAATGTACCACATTTGCAAGGTGTTAATAATAAGGTGGTATATGGGAACTCTGTATTTTATGTATTATTTTTCTGTAAACCTACAATTTCTCTAATTAAAAAAAAAAAAAAGAAGACAATTGTGTCTTGGAGAATGGCAATGGATTTTTGTAAACTTAATCAGGTAATGACTCCAATTGCAACTGCTGCTCCAGATGTGCTTTTGTTTGATAGAGCACCTGCATGAAGCTTTTAACCTGGCAAATGCTTTTTTACCTACTCTAGTACCCTTTGGAAATGGAAAGATGGGGAAGGTCAGGAAAGGAGCACTCAAAATTCCCAGTGTGAACTGTCAACCCCTGTTGTGAGGGAGAATGATGCTGTGCAGCTGGGAACAGCCATGGTTGTATCTTCAGTGCTGGCTATTAGAAATGGTTTACCGGACTGTTTCCCTACTCTAGTCCCCTTTGGTAAATGGATAGATGGGGAGGGGTATTTGTAGAAGCAGCAGGGGCCTTCTCTGACAGCCTTGCATGTCTGCCAGTTTCAGGGTGTTAAGGACCAAATTCTTTAGGAATCTGGAGTGATGCCTGAGCCTCAAGAATTTTTATTCGAATCATTCCCCGGGTGATTCTAATATTCAGACAAACTGAAAACCACTCTTTAGATCCTACAGGGTTCCATATTGATCTGCATCCAGGGAGGGATTGTGGTCTCATGAGTTATGATAGACCCCTTGCTGCTGATATTCTGGTTTTCTTTGGACAGTGGAGAAAGAGTGATGGGTAAATCATATTTGGCCTCCTCTATTACCTTTTCTTTGGCTAGTTTAAAGTCTTGTCGTGGCCACCTAATTCTAATTATAACACTCTGATATGGGTCCCCATTTTTTTTCCTTTCTGGAGTGACTGACTTAATTTGCAACCTCATCTTTCTGGAAGCCTTTTTCCCCAGTTTCTGTGACAGTCTTAGGGCCCTGACCACACATTTGCTCTCTTTTCCTTTATCCTTTGCATTGACCGTTTCTCAGTACCTTATTCTCCCCTCTAGCCTTTCTACTCTCAAGAATCCCATCACTATCAAAGCTTGAAAAATGGCTTCTAAGCAAATAATTTAAAAACCTGTATTTCTTGACCTCACTCCTGTCAGGTTTAAAGGACCTTGCACTACTAGAAATCCCTACCTAGTTGAGTCACCTTAACTCAACCCATCTAAAACCAAAAATCTTTTTCCATAGAACTATTGACCTTCCTGAATGTCCTATTTCTGTCAGAGATTTCAACATTCTCTCACTCTGACTCGTCTTTATTCTTCCTTTTTTTTCTTGCTACCTATCAATAATGACAGCATCCTTAATCTAGACTCTGGTAATTTTTCCTTCATCACATCTCTCCCCTCTTTCCTATACCATTGTCACTCCTAGAAAAGTGTTCCCATCAGCATGGTGGCTGAGGTTCTCTCTTAGGAGATCAGGTAATCCTCTGTGGTCCCTGATACCTCAGAGCCTGTGAGCTCTGAACCCCCATGGGAACAGCAGGTCTGGGCTGCCAAGCCACTGAGTCCCAGGACATAGTCCCTGTTGTCACTCTGACAAGAGTTTTCACCCATTTCCATTCATGACTGAATGTGAACACATCTCCTCTGTGTTTTTTGGAAGGGGTGTGTGTGCGTATGTGTGTGTGTGTGAGAGAGAGAAATTAAACTCTGCCTTTCAAGAGATCAGATATTGAACCCACACCCTTCAATCTTCTTGGAGAACTTCTATAGGTCGAGAACTTACACTCTCTCTAAGAGTGGGTTTCAGTGAGCAAGGCAAGAAAATATCAATCTCAAAATCAAAATAGGGGGAGCTGAAGTGGCTCAAGCGGTTGAGTGCTTGCTTTCCACATGGGAGGTCACAGGTTCAGTTCCCAGTGCCTCCTAAAAACAAAGACAAACAACAAGAAAACAAATGAAAAAAACAACTCAGGGGAGCCAGTGTGGTCAGTTGTTGAGTGTTGGCTTCCCACTTACAAGGTCCCGGGTTCAATCCCTGGCCCTGGTAAAATATATATATATATATGTCTCTGTCTTCCTCTTTTAATCTCTCTTTCTCTGTTTCTCTCTCCTTCTTCTAACACTGCATGCCAAAAATAAGCAACCAATAAACAATCAAATACTGACTAGAGGAAATATGTCTTGCAGGGGCTCCTAGTTTCTCTATTTTTATAGAAGAAACATTAGGTTAAGCCACCCTTAGGGGTCAAGCTGACCATAACTACCAGTGCTGCTATTCTTAGATGTTGGAGCTGCCCTCAACAGACCTGTCCTCTCCCTATGCAAAAGGAGGAAGAAAGGCATTCTTAAACAGTTTCTTCTTCCTCATTATTCTGCAAGAAAACTGCAGGTGAATATGCACCCAAAGAGAAAGAGATGTTTCAGTGCCAAATGTCAACTGGAATGTTCAAAGCTGATTTATCTATTGCAAGCACCTTACAGCAGTTGCTAATGAACTTTTATTATATAATACACACAGCCTAAGTAAGGTATAGTGAAAGAAAGATGAATAAGTCATAGTCCTTCTCTCTAAGGGAATTTCAGAAATCTAATGTGAGACACATGCATGTGAACAGTTCTCTTTGAAGAATGAACCTTGGGCTGTGATAGAAATATAATCATGGTAAATTTTATTGAGGTTCCATAAAGTTATTAATACTCACTCTCTTAGGTGCTCACTGTGTGCCCACACTGAGTTGAGCTACTTCACAAGCATTATCACATTTAATCCTTAGAGCAATCCTATAAGAAAGATAAGGTTCAATCCCTTTTATAAAGTAATAGATAACCTGCTCAAAGCCTCACAACCAGAGATGGTCCAGCTGGGGTTCACACCCAGGTCTGCCTCCTTCACTGCTTTTTATGGCGTCCGCAAAAGGTACATTTCAATTGGGCAGAATAAGTAAAATTTCAGTAGCTGGCAAATAGGGAACAGGATACTGCAACTTAGGGTCAGCAGGAGAAAAAAGCCACAGAAACAGGAAACGTCACGTTGTATTTAGAGATCAATTTAAATACAATTTAACCAATTTAGAGTAATTGGAAAGGGAAGTTGGAACTTGACTTAAAGGGCATTGAATGCTTTAGTAGGGAGTTCTTTACTTTGTTGATGACAGGAAACCACTGACGGCTGGTGAGAGAATAAAAAACACTGTTCATTCTACTTTATGTTGGCGAATGTGTAAAAGACCTGGAAGAGTAGACAGTCTGGTGTCTAAGCCCTGATTACAGTCATTCACACGCATCGGCCTGTGTTTCATCCATGCAAGGACAGCAGCAGCACAACACATGCTCTGAAGGTTTGCTGACTTACCAGGCAGGCAGGCAGGCATGTGACTTGAATGTCAGTGTAGCTTTGACACAGACCAACAAACTATACTTTCCTTTTCATAACTAAGAAAAGCCAAAGACACCAGCCGAGGTGCATCCTGAATTTAATCAAAGCAATTGACTATTAACCTCTCAGGTGTGTTAGAAATCTTGGAGAGAATTGACCCTTCCAAGAAGTTCATATGCATCTTTCATGGATCAAAGAGACACTGGACACCTTTTCTGTAACTGCCAGCATCCAACAAGGCCATCTTCCTGCCCCAGTTTTGTTCACGACAAGTGTCACTGCACAGCTTTGTGCTGCTTCTTGTGGATCATTCAGAGAGCAGTACGACTTTCAAATCAGGCAAGGGTCAGATCAACCAGGAACTGTGAAAACAGCAGCAGCCAGAGCTGCCATTGCCTGCCATTGCCAATTCAAGGCTTTCTATGTGTCATTGATTGTTCATTCAGAAACAGACTGATACGCAAGGCTGGTGTCATGCTTGGCTGGGCTCTGACAGCCAGGACCCAGAGGTTCTCTGCTGAGATATTGTCCTCCTCCAGCACCCTTCATTGCCAGGGGGTCCTATGGACACAAGTCCTGGCAACTCACATCTGATCAACTGAAGTTACTGACCAAAGAGAATACATGATGCAAATAATTTCTTATTGTCAGAGAAGTAACAAGGGCATTCTGGACCTGTTAGCAGGTCCAAAGGGAAGAAGTTTTCATGGAAACTGAATTTGAAGCTGGAAGGCATATTAGAGATCATCTTGATCAAAAATCCCCACCTTGGGGAAGCGAATGTAGCTCAACCAGATGGGTGCCCGCCTACCACATGGGAGGTCCCCAGTTCGGGTCCCTGTGCCTCCTAAAGAAGACTAGCAGATACCCGCACCTGCCACAACAAGCTAGACACGGCACCCCACCGCAGTGAGCTAGGCGCCGCACCTCGCAGCAACGAGCAGACGCCTAAATGAGCAGACGCCACAGCCCGCGGGGAGCAGATGTGGCCTGGGGAACGAATGTGGCTCAGGCCATTGGGCACTCCCCTCCTGTAGCAGTTTGGTATTATTTATGAATTTCAAAAATAGATGTTGGATTATGTTTGTAAACTGGTCTGTTCCTCTGGGTGTATTAGATTGTATTAAATTTAGAGGTTTCACTTTTACTTGATTAAATAATGATTAAGGCTTTGATTGGGCCACGTCAATAGGCCGTTGAGTACCTGCTCCCTTGGGAAAAAACTACACAGCAGAGGAGTTAGTTGGAGTTTTGGATGCTGGAGACCTGGGAAGTAAACACACAGGAGAAGAACATAAAGGAATAGAAACGGCTCCATAGACACAGCAGAGGCCCCAGGAAGAGAGAGAGCCTGATAGTCTACAGCTGACTGTCTGGGGAGACCAGAGCAGCTGAGCCCAGAGAGGAATGAGTCCAGGAGAGAGATGAGACTTATCCCAACCTATGGCTGATATTGGAAGAAGCTGGGACCACTGAGCCTTAAGAGGAAGAGGGAAACTGAACCCTTACAGGAAATTGGCAGCCATCTTGCTCCAACGCATAGCAACAGACTTTGGTGAGGGAAGTAACTTATGCTTTATGGCCTGGTAACTGTAAGCTTCTACCCCAAACAAATACCCTTTATAAAAGCCAACAGATTTCTGGTATTTTGCATCAGCACCTCTTTGGCTGACTGGTACACCTCCCATGTGGGAGGTCCCTGGTTCACTTCCTGGTGCCTCCTGGAGAAGGCAAGCAAACAATGAGCAGACAGGTGAGAGACCCATCTGGGGGAGGGGAGGATAAATAAAAATAAATAAATAAATGTTAAAAAAAAAAAATTCTGATATGAAGACACTAAGCTTTGAAAAGAAAATCCCCACCTTTGTGGGCACAAAGATAATGCTCATCCTAAATGTACCTGGAGAGATTACAGGGCCTGCTGGTACGTGTAAGAACAGAAAGAGAAAGATATAGAGGGGGCTCTGAGTTGGCGGAACCTCCCCAAGATGAACCCTTTGACTGCCAGATGGATCTGTGGGTGCTATTATCGTGTTAGCTTCCAGCCTGCAACACCACCATCAAGAACCCCTGATCAAGCGGAGAGGGTGTAGCTCAGCGGCTGAGCATGTGCTTCACATGTGCAAGGTCCTGGGTTCAATCCCTGGTACCTTCTAAAAACAAACAAACAAAAAAATCCCTGATCAAGTCTGATTCTTTTTCTGGATGAAGAAACGAGATCTGGAGAGATGATGGAGAGATGAAGTGACTCACCAAGGTCACATAACTCGTGGGAGCAAAGCCAGCACAGGCTCTTATAACATCCCAAACCTCTGTATAGTAATAAGAATGCTTTCAATTATTCCATTATTTGTAGATTTTTTCACTTTCTAGACTGTAAGCTTCAAACAGGTACTGTCGTGTCTGTCTTCACCACACCATCCCCAGCACCTACCACAGTCCCGGAATATATCTAAGTGCTCAATAAATATTTGTTGACAGACTGACTACAGGGCTCTTATCATCACCTCCATCTCAGACATGAATACAACGAGGCCCAGAGAAACTGCCCAGGATTGCATAGGATTTGGCAGACCCGGGTCTCTAACCCAGACAGTGTGTTTCAGACGCCACTTTCTTCATCACCACAAATATTGCCCCTTCATCCCATCTCTTCTGTACCTCCAGCCCTAGAAGAGTGCTGGCACAGTGAGAGCACTCAATAAACATTTGCTGAATAAGAGGCACACCAACAAAGAGCCTTCCAGCAGCAGGCAGCCCCGCTGGTTGTACCACCCAGGTGGCTGTTGCCTCGGCTCTGAAGAAGGCTTCCTGAATCCCCTCTGGCTGAGAAGAGCTAATTTGGTTATTTATTTTTGGAGGAACCGCCTTCCTTCACCAGCTCTCTCTTTCAGATTAAGCTCAAACAGTCCGTTAGGAAAGAGTGCCCTCTGCTGATGCGGACAAGCTCTTGCCGTGTCGATTCCTAGTCTAAAAGAGGTCAGGCCTTCAGTGTTGCTGTGTGGACTGAGAAAGATTCCATCAATTCTAGCCCGAGCCCTCTGGACACTTCACTCCCATTGCTATATCCAGACTAACTTTAAGGCCAAGTCAGACTAAGAATTGTGGTTACTGAGTGACCACTTAGCCCTGTGCCAGGATGCCTGCCCAGCTGAAGTACCCTCTTGGTCATCCTCTGCCCTCTTCCTGCTCCCCCCAACCCCAAGGTCCATGCTGAAAGGCCCCATACAAATTGTATAATCCATATAAGGCCTTTGTTTTTCCTGACTGCTGATTTTTCCGAGATCCTCTCTCCCAGCCCTCTTTTCTTCCTAGCTTCTCTCCCGTCCTTACTATTATCCCAGGGAATATTTTGATTTCCTGGCTGTCACAGGGGCCCACCCAGCCTAGAATGGCTTCCAAGGTCTCACTACTCTCAACTCCCCGTGGAGCTGCCTCCAGTTTTTGACAATGATAATGGTTTCCTTTGGGCTGAAGTTTCAGAACTAGGACCAAGAGTGAGGAGGCATGAGTGGAAGGCATCATGGGGTGAGGTTTGGAGGGGTCTCCTCACCCCTCCAAGGCCTGCCAAAGTTCTCAGGACAAGAACAGTGGCAAATGATAGTGGTGTCACTCATCAGAGTTGATTTCTCTTCTATAAATATTTTTATATGCAGTAAAAAAAAAAAAAAAAAAAAAAAAAAAAAAAAAAAAGGAGTCAAGGGGATAGTGGTAAAAAGGAAGGAAAAATGGACAGATATGGACGTACATTCTAGCCTTCCACCTTGGTCCAGATTTAGCATGGCTATTCATTGAAAATGCAACCAAAGAAAAGGTGAGGGAAGCCTTAGGACACTCTAGAAGGTGCAAATTCCCTGAAAAGACATTGAAAAAGTGGTCCCTGGCTGTTCCAGCACTGACCATTCATGATAGAGGATTGAGGGAAAGGAAATTGAAGGCTTTGTGCTGTAGAAAGCCAACAGCTGGGTTCAATGAGACCTGAATGTTCCAAAAATCTCCCTATTGATCTCGTTCTCTTCAACTGTATTTCTGTCCAGGGTGAAGGGGAAAGAGACTCAGATACCTCTGCCACCTTTCTCACTCTGCCCATCACGATGCTCCCTTCCCCAACCTCAACACTCATTGGCCTCGATGGGATAGACAAGAGGATAGGTCCTGGACCACTCTCCTCTCAGATCCTCCAAGATTCCAAGACTCCTGATTTCCTTATTTCATTTGCAAGGAGGAATTAGATGAACTTCGGATGAAGAACCATCACTCGTCTTTTCACTTCCCTCTCATACCTGATCCCTGATGTTGTTTACAAGTGCTAATTATGCATATCATCAATATTAGTTTTAGGATTACTTCTCCCTCACTAGACTATAGGCAAACTGAAGACAGAAGCTTCATCTTGTACGTGACTATATCACCTGTAATTAGTACAACGCTTATCTTATAGCTGTTCAATAATTGTTGGTGGAAGACATGAAGCATTTGCTCAAAAGTAAGTTGCCCTTTTGGCTGGACTCTAGGTCATGCTGGGTGTCCATCCAAGCGTGATACCAGATCACATGAAGTCGAACGTCATTGTCCCTGGAGATGAGTTGTTCAGGGTTGCACACCGAGCTCTGCCAGAGAGCAGCTGGCAGGTCTCCAGCCATGGGTACAAAGTTGGTTTTGCCTCATATGTTGCTAGCATGGGCAGCATTCCTGGCCCTTCCTGGAGATGCGGGAAAGAGCCCTGTGGCAGCCACGAAGGTGTCCACTTAGATGTCCCTTCAAGAGAGAACCTGCTCCCGAGTAGTGCAGTTAGTGACAGCTTCCAGCTGCAGTACCTCCAGGATGCACTTCAGCATTCAAACAGAAGCCCCACTCTCCCCAGGCAGCAGGGGTACTTTGTGCTCAGCAAGGCCATTCCCCCAACATGGAATTCCTCTATGGGCACTCTTTGTACCAGAACTCCCCGCTGGTCTGGACAAGACTTTCTCAGAGCTGCACCACAGTCTAAGTCCCCTCCTGCCCTTCTCATTTCACTGGTGGCAGGCCAGCATTGTGGCCTGAAGACTTTCCCAGGCTCCTGATCCCGCTCCCCTGTCTGTCACAGGCACTTCCCTGAATAAATGCCTTGCACTTCTAATTCTGTCTTTAGCATCTGCTTCCCAGACGACCTCAACTGATGCTGGTGATTGTAATGGTACTGCACTGACACCGTTAACTACTTGGTGTGTGCTGTGTGCTGAACCCAGCAGCCCCGAAGAAGCTTCAGCCGGGCCTGGCTGAGGAGGACGGCAGAGGGAAGATCACGCCCTCAGCTGAGGCTCTGCTCATGTTTCCGCCCAACAGTCCATCAAGGGAGAGAAGGTCACAGAACAGGAGAGGGCCTAGGATCTGCCAACCACCCCCTCTGTGTTTGTCCCCACCGCAGCATGGGTCAAAAACCTTTCCTCCCTTTACAGCCGTGAGTAAGCTTCCCTGTATAACCTATAGTGATAACATCAAGGCACATTGATTAAGTCTTCTGAAATTTCATAGCTAGACTTATGGTTTAAAATAGCATCATCAGGGGGGCGGATGTGGCTCAAATGGTTGGGCGTCCATCTGCCATATGGAGGGACCTGGGTTCGATCCCCGGGACCTCCAGGTAAAATAATAATAATAAATATATATATATATATATATATATATATATGTATATAGAAGGCGCATGGGCTGCCAGGCTCTGTGTGCCGGTGAGCCGCCAGGCCCCGGGAGCCATGCAGCAAGATGATGACGTAACAGGAGAGAGACGCAGGGGAGAGACAAGACAAGATGCTCCGAAAGCTCCGAAAACCAGGAACCGAGGTGGCGCAGGTGGCAGAACACCTCTCTCCTACATCAGAGGTCTCCAGGATCGAATCCTGGTGAAGATTGGAGGAGGAGGATGAGAAGAGATGGCAGGAAACAGACACAGAGAACTGTCAGCGAATGGACACAAAAAAACAGCAAAATGGGGAAGGGGGGGTTAAAATGGATAAGGTAAATAAATAAATCTTTAAAAAAAAAATAGCATCATCAGCTGATGAATGGATAAACCAATTGTGGAGTATAAACACGATGGAATATTATGCAGCGGTAAGAAGAGATGAAGTTGTAACCATATTACAACATGGATGAACCTGGCGGACATTATGTTGAGTGAAGCAAGCCAGATGCATAATTAACTAAATAAATTATGTGAAATATAAATATAGTATGTGAAATATGAATATGGGTAGAATTGCATATATAAGACCATTTTTCTTTGAAGCTGAACAAATGTAAGTTAATTGTACAAATTGTACAATATTATATCAGACCAAAAAAACCATCATACTAAGTGAAGGAGACCAGACACAGAGTACTACATATTGTATGATTCCATTTATATAAAATGAAAATATAAATCAATTTATAAAGATGAAATGAGATTAGTGGTTATGTAGGTCTGAGGAAGGAGTGCTAAGAGATGTGGAGTCTTTCTTTTTGGAGTAATGAAATTGTTCTAAAATTTTTGAGATGATGAATGTGCAACATTGTGATTACACTAAAAGCCGTTGAGTATACACTTTGGATGGAATAGACAGAAACAGCAGCTATGTAGACTGAGGGAAGCACAGAGAGATTGAGAGGTGAGGAATTTTCTTGTCTGTTTTTTGTTTATTAGTAGTATTACTGAAATAATGAAAATGCTCTAATAATGATTGAAGTGATGAGTACACAACTATGTGATTATAGCAAATAATTGCTATAATCACATAGTACCACATAGTACCATTGATTGTATACTTTGGATGAATTGTATGTTTCTTAATATATATCAATAAAATTGATTTGTTAAAAAAAAAAAAATAGCATCCTGCTAGCCATTTCTGACCCGGTCTCTTCCAGCTTCACATTAAATATCTATAAAGATCTAGGAAAAGGCAAACTAGAAATTACACTAAAATGAGGCTTGAGGAAAAAAAAAAAAACCAACCCACTGCTAGAAGGCAAAAGGAATTTCCATGAACTTTAAGGCCTTAGAATCGACTTGAAAAAGCTGAACAGAGAGGTCACCTGGGCTAATGTTGGGAAAAGCAGAGAAAGCAGCCTGCCTAAAAGCAAATAGAAAAAGTCACCTTCTACCCCACTCCCACTCTCCCCACACTCCCCACACCCAGCTCAGAAATGCCAGATCTATTCCACAAACCCGGACATGCACCTTTCTGCTGCAGGACTGCTGCCTTTTAAGTGAGAGTGATGTCCACCCATTGGCCAAATCATCCGACTCTTCACCAAAAGAGCTCTCTTGAGGGGTGGTTTCAGATTTCTCTGCCCTTAGTTTTAAGTCAATGAGGCAAGATCCACAGAGTATTAAGGGAAAGAGTTTATTGTCCTAGAATGTATGCCTGGGCAAATTTTTCTCTTTATGTGAGACCAAATGAAAAAATAATATATGAAAATGAAATGGCTCAAAACATACACCTACCACACATGGGCCAATCTTGAGATAAATCACTTGCAGATGTTCTCCATCCAACAAAGAGAAAAGCCAAAATTGAGAAGAATGAAAAAGTCAGAATACAAAAGACTGATGGATCTTTCCTTACTTATATTGTACTCAAAACCAGGAGAAATAATTGAACAGTGGGCAATCAAGTAGGTTTTCCACCCTGAAGTCAGTCTGGTCCTGTACATTTTCCAAGAGTTGTTTCCATTTTCCTGAAGATTCTATTCTACTTTTCTTTTTTTCCCCAATACCAGGAAAAACCACATTTTTTTCATGGAGCAGTTCAGAGATAATCTCTTACCAATTTGATACAAGACTATATAAAACATTTACAGGGTCTGTTCTATTCCAACTTTGCTGTGTATAACTAAACAATTTTTGTGGTTGGGACACTGAAATATTAAACTAAAAACTTAATTTTCCCCCTTTCTTCCATTTCTCAAAAGCAAAAGAGCATGAAAGAAAAAATGGCCATAGGATATAATTAATAATTGTCCATATCTTTAAAATCAATCAGTATGCCCTGAGTCATTTTTTAATTAAACAAGACTAATAAACCATCAAGTGGAAAATACATGTCACCAAAACCTTTAAGTACAATCTTCCAACTAAAATGCCATGAATGTTCTTTCGTCAACTATGATTAAAATTCAAGATGCATGGTATGAGATTATGCAACCACATAAGTTTTTAAGGTTTTATGAAAATACACTAGAATGTAAAGTATGGTTATTTCTTGTCAAAAGATTCTAGAATGCTTGCTCTTTCCTTCTTTGTATTTTGTTCTATATTTATGTTTTCTATGATATGCAAGTACTCGTTAATAATAATACTAATACCTACCACATACCTACCTGACCATAATTGTGTTAAAATTGTATAGTAATTAGGACCGGTAATAAATATGTTAAAATGTTAATTTGCTTATTTTCAGCTGGTAAGTCAGCTGTTTCTTTCCCCTGCTTTATGGCATTCCCCAAATTCTGTAATTAGCATTTTTTTTTTCAATAAGAAAACAAAAGACTTATTTAGTGTTATTATGGGGAAAATGGGGAGGGGGGGTGCAAAAAGCACTGCCCTCCTCAGCCCTCAGTTCAGGGGCTGCTTCGGGGCCATCGACAGCCCTGCTCGGCACCTCGCATGCTCTCCTTCTAAGGGGTGCTGTGGGTCACTGGGGGCGGGGTACGAGGTGTGGCTGATCACAGATCCAGCTGTGATGAATGATAAGGTGGAGATAAGCACAGCAGCTTCTGAGAGCCCAGAGTCACCTGGGATTCAAGGTAAGGCTCCTGGAGTAGATGACACCTGGGCTGAGCCCTGAAGTGTGAGTCCAGTTATCTAGGCAAAGAAGACACTGACGGGAAGTCGGAATGCAGTGGACCAACACAAGATTTAAAACCAGAGACCTGAGTACTTTGATCCTGGGAGAGAGATACTAAGAAAAGTTCCCCAGAATCCAGAAAGCGATAATTCCAGGGACCTGGGTGCAGCAATAAGTGGTCACAGGTCTGGCTGGGTGCATGTATTGTTACTGTCATTGTTGTGTGATCAGCAAGGGAGAACCCCACAGCAGGGAGATGCCCAGAAGGGCACGGAGGTGGACAGGAGAGCCCAGTGGACTAGGGGAGAAAGGAAGTGTGTGGAAAATAGAGAGAAGGAAAGGAAAGAGTTTGTTCTGATGCCCCTGCCTGGCAAAGGAAAGAGACTGAAACTAAGAGTCTAAAGAGGACTGCACTGTAGGAGCATATGCCTCCTAAATGCAAATCAAAACTACAATCAGAGTCTATCTCACGCCCTCTAGAATGGCTACTATTAAAAATTAGAAAACAGCAAGTGCTGGAGAGGATATGGAAAAATAGGGGCACTTGTTCATTGTTGGTTGGAATGTAAAACAGTGTAAAACAGATTGATGATTCCTCAGAAAGTTAAATATAGAATTACCATATGACCCGGAAATCCCTCTTGTAAGTATATGCTGAAAAGAATTGAAAGTGGGGACTCAAAACGACATTTTCAAACCAATTGTCAAAGTGGCATTGTTCACAATTGCCAAAAAGTAAAAGTAACCCAAACAAATGCCCATCAATCAATGAATGGGTAAGCAAAATATGCTATATACACACAACCGAATATTATTTGGCCTTAAAAAGGAATGAAGTTCTGATGCATGTGACAACATGGATGAACCTTGAAGACATCAGTTGAGTTAAAACTGACACAAAGGGACAAATATTGTATGATCTCACTGATTTGAAATTATTAGACTAAGCAAACTCATGGAGTCAAAAATCTAGGATATAGGTTACCAGGGACCAAGTGGGGGAAGTGAATGGAGAGTTACTGCTTAATTGGTACAGAGTTTCTGTTTGGAGTGATGGAAGTTTTGGCAACGGATGATGGGGATGGAAGCACAACTTTGTATATGTACTTTACACCACTGAATTGTATATTCGACAAGGTTAAAAAAAGAAAATTTTAGATTGTATATAAGTTAACACACACAAACTTGCAGAACTGTAGAATACGATGTAAACAGTGCACTAAAGTTAATAGCATAATTATAATAATATTGTTTCATGAATTGTAACCAAGTTACTTCACTAAGGCAGAATGTTAATAATAGAGAAAACTGTGTATCTGAGAGGTGGGTTGAGTATATAGGAACTCTGTACTTCCTGCATGGTGTTTCTGTAAACCTACAACTACCCTAATAAAAATTTTTAAAAATAAAAGAACTTATGCCTCCCCAGTTAGATATTTGCATTTTTCAGTTGCATTTTCTACCAGACTGCTGTTTCTTTAAATGTGACTTGGTCCAGAAACTGACTCAAAAGTAATATTCTGGACAGATTTTTGTGTGAGTGTGTGGCTACCTCCTCCCTTGTGCCCTAGGATTTCCTCTGGGCCAAGGTCCTTCAAGGGGGAGGGGACACCTGACAGCATCAGGTATGGGGAGCTGTGAAGACCTAATCCAGCGAGCAGTGTGATGTTGAAACCAAACCCAATCTGCAACTTACAACGAAGTCAAACTGACTGACCTGTAATTATGTGCATGACTGTTCCCGAGCTGTCGGTCACGGCACAAGTTTGATTAACTTGCTTTAGGCTAAACTAACATCCATTGAGCACTTGCTGAATGCCAGGCACTGGGTGCTCCCTTCCACAGGTCTCATTTAGACCTCCGATCAATGGCCGTGGCCTAGATTCAGGACTACCTAGTGCCGCTTTCTAACAGAATTCCTGCTAAAAAGGAAGGCTTAAAGGCATCACCATCCTTCAAGGCCCCTTCCCTGAAATCCATGTGCCCTAATTCTAGCCTTTGTCTCTGTCTTCTGGCTACAAAAGAGGACTCTGAAAAAGCGTTCTAAGAGAAAGGATCTGATTGTTTAATGTTCTGCTTACATAAAATCAATGTTATTGCACAAGAATATGAGATAGATCGAAACCCAGTATAGCATTGTCTATAATAGAGAAGAACTGGAAACAATTACAAGTTCACCAATTGGGGACTGATTAAATATATCACTACACATCAATCCAATAATACACTAAACAGTTCCTAATGAAGAAACTCTTTATGGAGCTTGGTGTAAAGAGGCAAATTCAATTTCCTTAAACTTTCTTAAGATATCCAATAATAAAGAAGTGCAAACCTTAAAAAAGAAGAGGAAGAAGGAGCTGTGCTTGCTATTTTGGGCAGTTCTAAAATTCCTGGCTTAAGAAATGGTCACACAAGAACAAGAGGGGGAAAGAGAGAAATAAATGTGTGAGGAAAGATAAAATATATTTTTTAAAAAAAGAGATAGCTAGAGACTTCCGGGAAGATGGCGGACTAGTAAGACACAGGAATCTCTTCTCCAGAAAAATAGCTAGAGGACAAGCTGAAACAGCCCCGAAAAAGATCTTCTAGGGTTTAGGTCAGCAGGTGAAGGCTGCACACCACCCAGAGGAGAGAGGGACAGAAGAGGGAAATCGCGACTACAGAACTATGAGCTGCAAGTAGCAGCTTCTGCTGCTTCCAGCACCCTCCCCCACACTCTTCAGAATTCTCGGAACCCTGGGCCTGCGACCACAGACAAAGGGGGCTTCAGGGATATGCCACTCCCGGAAAGGGGGGAGAGAGGGACACAGCCTTAGGCTGACTCAGGTTCTGACCTGAAATTTGGGCTGCAGAGCCCCACAGACCCTTCCACACGGTGGTTTGCCCTGGGAGCCCGGAAAGGACTAGAGAAATCCGATCCTCGCAACCTCCCTCTCTTCTAGCCTGGACTAATTGTTGAGGACACCACGGGAGAGGGGGGAGAGAGCCTGGGGCTGACCCTGCTTTGGACTCCCAGGTTTGGTCTGCCCTGTCCCGAGAGCCCTTCCAGGCTGGGTGGGGCTGCGTCATTGTTTGCCTTGGAGCCTGCATGGGGCTAAAGATATACAAACCTCCCAATCTCATCCTCTACTAACAGGGACTGATTGTTGAGGATTCAGAAGGGAGTGGAAATATTTCCTAGCTGGGAAAAGTGGGGCGCTACGAGAGAAGTCTGGAGAACTGTCTCAGAAAGTTTGAATCACAGGGCTCCTAGCCCCCAGACAGGAAGCTCTATCACATTGATCTGGTCTGTGTCACAACAAATACGCTCGGACCAGGCATTGAATTGAGAGCAGCCAACAAGCGCCATCTCCTGGCAGACCAAGGAAGTACACATAAGAAAATTAATAAGTAAGAGAGTCTTTTCCTGGCCTCTATAGCCTCCCTGCCCAAGGCCCTAGGAAACGACTCTACAACCAATTACTGGGTCCAGTGCCCAGTTTTGAGCAACCAGCAGAACAATCCTAACAATCAAGGTTGAGCCAAAAATCAAAGAGCGGTGGTAACTCACAGCCTCCTGCCACTAAAACCCCATAAAAGAGAAAGAGATAGAGCATCTAAGTAAAATACAAACTAACCAGATGCCTAAGCACCAACAAAAAATTACGGGCCATACTAAGAAAATAGAAGACATGGCCCAAGAAAAGGAATACAGCAAAGTCCCAGAAGAGATGCAGAATTTGAGAGAACTAATCAGTGAGATGAGAACACATTTCCAAAATCAAATTAATGAGATGAAAGAGAATATAGTTAAAGAGATCAATGACATCAAGAAGTCATGAGTGAACATAAAGAAGAATTTGAAATCATGAACAGAAAAGTAACGGAGTTCATGGGAATGAAAGACACAATAGGTGAAGTAAAAAGTACATTTGAAGCATACAACAGCAGACTCGAAATGATAGAAGAAAGAATAAGTGACACTGAAGACAGAGCAGCTAAAATTGAAGAGAGAAAAGAACAGAGAGAGAAAAGAATGGAAAAAATTGAGCAGGGGCTCAGAGAGTTGAATGACAACACAAAACGCAAGAACATACGTGTCATTGGAGTTCCAGAAGGAGAAGAGAGAGGAAAAGGGGCAGAAAGAGTATTTGAGGAAATAATAGCTGAAAATTTCCCAACTCTCACGAAAGAAATGAACTTTCATGTCCAAGAAGCACACCGTACCCCAATAAGAATAAATCCAAATAGACCTATGCCAAGACACATATTATTCAGAATGTCAAATGTAAAAGATAAAGAGAAAATGCTCAGAGCAGCAAGAGAGAAGCAAACGATCACGTACAAAGGACGTCCAGTAAGACTTTGTGCAGATTTCTCTTCAGAAACCATGGAGGCGAGAAGACAGTGGTATGATACAATTAGGAAACTGAAAGCGAAAAACTGCCAGCCGAGAATTCTTTATCCAGCAAAACTGTCCTTCAAATATGAAGGTGAATATAAAGTATTCACAAACAAACAGAAACTAAGAGAGTTTGCAAAAAAGAATCCACCTTTGCAGGAAATATTAAAGGAAGCCTTAGAACCTGAAAGAAAAAGACAGGAGAGAGAGGTTTGGAGAAGAGTATAGAAGAAAGAAAAGCAGAAAGGATAACCAAAAGAGTTAAAAGAAAGACAAAAATAAGATGACATATGAAAACTAAAGAATAAAATGGAGGAAATAAATAGTGCATTTTCAGTAATATCATTGAATGTGAATGGATTAAATTCCCCAATCAAAAGATACAGGCTGACAGAATGGATAAAAAAACATGAGCCATCCATATGCTGCTTACAAGAAACTCATCTGAGACACAAGGATACAAGCTGGCTGAAAGTAAAAGGTTGGAAAAAGATACTCTAAGTGAATAGTAAACAGAAAAGAGCAGGGGTAGCTATACTAATATCAGACAAAACAGACTTCAAATGCAAAAAAGTGATAAGAGATGCGGAAGGCCATTATATATTAATAAAAGGGACGATCCTCCAGGAAGATATAACAGTCATAAATATCTACGCACCTAACCAGGGTGCCCCAAAATATATGAGACAAACTCTGGCAAAACTGAAGGGAGAAATAGACATCTCTACAATAATCGTCGGGGACTTCAACACCCCTCTCACATCATTAGATAGAACAACTACACAGAAGATCAACAAGGAAACAGAGAACTTGAACAATATGATAAACAAGTTAGACCTAACAGACATATACAGAACACTGCATCCAAACTCAGCGGATTATACATTCTTCTCAAGTGCCCATGGATCTTTCTCCAGGATAGACCACATGTTAGGTCACAATACAGCTCTCAATAAATATAAAAAGATTGAAATTATACAAAGCACCTTCTCAGATCATAATGGAATGAAACTAGAAATCAATAACAGACAGGAAAAAAGGAAATTTGCAAATGTGTGGAGACTGAACAACACACTCCTAAATATTCAGTGGGTCAAAGAAGAAATTGCAAGTGAAATCAGTAAATATATTGAGACAAATGAAAATGAGAACACAACATATCAAAACTTATGGGATACAGCAAAGGCAGTCTTGAGAGGGAAATTTATAACCCTAAATGCCTATATTAAGAAACAAGAAAGAGCTAAACTCAAAGATTTAACTGAACAACTTGAGAAACTAGAAAAAGAACAGCAAACCAATCCCAAAGCAAAAAGAAGGAAAGAAATAATAAAGATTAGAGCAGAAATAAATGAAAATGAGAACAAAAAAGCAATATAGAAAATCAACAAAACCAAAAGCTGGTTCTTTGAGAAGATCAATAAAATTGACAAACCCCTCGCTAGACTAACAAAGAAAAAAAGAGAGAAGATGCAAATAAATACAATCAGAAATGAAAGGGGGGAAATTACAAATGACCTCACAGAAATAAAAAGAATCATAAGAGGATATTATGAGAAACTATATGCCAACAAGCTAGACAACCTGGATGAAATGGACAAATTTCTAGAAACGCATAACCAGCCTACATTGACACAACAAGAAATACAAGAACTTAACAAACCAATCACAATTCAGGAGATTGAATCCGTCATCAAAAATCTCCCAGCAAAGAAAAGTCCAGGACCAGATGGCTTCACAGGTGAGTTCTACCAAGCATTTCTAAAAGAATTAACACCAATCCTCTTTAAACTCTTCCAAAAAATTGAAGAGGAGAGAAAATTACCCAACACATTTTATGAAGCCAACATCACCCTAATACCAAAGCCAGATAAAGATTCCACAAGAAAAGAAAATTACAGACCAATCTCTCTCATGAACATAGATGCAAAAATTCTCAACAAAATACTTGCAAATCTAATCCAACAGCATATCAAAAGACTTATACATCACGACCAAGTGGGATTTATTCCTGGTATGCAAGGCTGGTTCAACATAAGAAAATCAATCAATGTAATACACCACATTAACAAGTTGAAGGAAAAAAACCACATGATCATCTCAATAGATGCAGAAAAGGCATTCGAGAAAATCCAACTTCCTTTTTTGATAAAAATACTTCAAAAGATAGGAATAAAAGGAAAATTCCTCAATATGATAAAAGGCATATATGAAAAACCCACAGCCAACATCATACTCAATGGGGAAAGGTTGAACGCTTTCCCCCTAAGATCAGGAACAAGACAAGGATGCCCACTGTCACCATTGTTATTCAACATTGTACTAGAAGTTCTAGCTAGGGCAATTAGACAAGACAAAAAAATTAAAGGCATCCAAATAGGAACAGAGGAAGTAAAACTCTCACTGTCTGCGGATGACATGATCCTGTATTTAGAAAATCCTGAAGTATCCACAACAAAGCTACTTGAACTAATAAATGAGTTCAGCAAAGTGGCAGGATATAAGATCAACACGCAAAAATCAGTAACGTTTTTGTACACTAGTACTGAACAATCTGAGGAGGAAATCAGGAAGAAAATTCCATTTTCAATAGCAACAAAAAGACTCAAATACCTAGGAGTTAATTTAACCAAGGAAGCACAGGACCTATATGCAGAAAACTACAAAACAATGCTAAAAGAAATTTAAAAAGATCTAAACAAATGGGAAGACATTCTGTGTTCATGGATTGGAAGAATAAATATCGTGAAGATGTCAATCTTGCCCAAACTGATTTATAGATTCAATGCAATACCAATCAAAATCCCAACAGCTTACTTTACAGAATTAGAGAAGGCAATTACCAAATTCATCTGGAAGGGTAAGTGCACCCGAATAGCCAAAAGTATTCTAAAAAAGAAGAACAATGTGGGAGGAATTTCACTGCCTGGCCTTGAAACATATTACAAAGCTACAGTGGTCAAAACAGCATGGAACTGGCATAAAGATAGACATATCGATCAGTGGAATAGAATTGAGAATCCAGAAATAAACCCTCACCTATACAGTCAACTGGTTTTTGACAAACCTACCAAACCCACGCTGATGGGAAAAAACAGTCTCTTCAACAAATGGTGTTGGGAGAACTGGATATCTATAACCAAAAGAATGAAAGAGGACCCCTATCTCACCCCCTATACAAGAATCAACTCAAAATGGATCAAAGATCTAAATATAAAAGCCAGGACCATAAAACTACTAGAAGAAAATGTAGGGAAACATCTTCAAGAACTTGTAGTAGGTGGTGGTTTCTTGGACTTCACACCCAAAGCACGTGCAACAAAAGAAAAAGCAGATAAATGGGACTTCCTCAAAATTAAACACTTTTGTACCTCACAGGACTTTGTCAGAAGGGTGAAAAGGCAGCCGACTCAATGGGAAAAAATATTTGGAAATCACATATCTGATAAGGGTTTAATATCCAGGATATATAAAGAGATGTTACAGCTCAACAATAAAAAGACAAATGACCCAATTAAAAAATGGGCCAAAGACTTGAACAGACATTTCTCCGAAGAAGAAATACAAATGGCAAAAAAACACATGAAGAAATGCTCAACATCACTCATGATTAGGGAAATGCAAATCAAAACTACAATGAGATATCATTTCACACCTATCAGAATGGCCACTATTAAAAAGACAGAGAGGGAAGCGGCTGTGGCTCAATCAGTAGGGCTCCTGTTTACCATATGGGAGGCCCCGGGTTCGGTTCCCGGGGCATCCTGGTGAAGGCAAGCCCGCCCGCATGGCGTGGTTAGCTGACCCAGAGAGCACAAGCAGCAAGGGGGTGATAAATGAATAAATAAATAAATAAATCTTTAAAATAAAAAAAATAAATAAATAAAAGGACAGAGAACTACAAGTGTTGGAGAGGATGTGGAGAGATAGGAACACTTCTTCACTGTTGGTGGGAATGCAGGATGGTACAACCACTATGGAGGACTGTTTGGCAGTTCCTAAAGAAGTTGAATATAGACTTGCCACGTGACCCTGCAATACCACTACTGGGTATATACCCAGAAGAACTGAGAGCAGTGACACGAACAGACATCTGCACACCCATGTTCATAGCAACATTATTCATCATTGCCAAAAGTTGGAAACAACCCAGGTGTCCATCAACAGATGAATGGATAAACAAACTGTGGTCTATTCACACGATGGAATATTATGCAGCTATAAGAAGAAATGAAGTCATAAAGCATATGGCAACATGGATGAACCTGGAGGACATTATGTTGAGTGAAGCAAGCCAGACACAAAAGGACAAATACTGTATGAATGCGTTACTATGAACCAAATATATTGTGTAATATATTGTTTGATTCACACACACAAAAAAAACAAAAAAACAAACAAAAAACAAAACAACAAAAAAATTTACATGTATCCATTACATTTAATTGAGAAATGTATATATTTATTCATCTGTGTTTACTTTTTAGTTTTTTATTGCTTATATTTTCAATTATTAAATGTACAAAATAAAGTTAAAAAAAAAAAAAAGAGATAGCTCTATATTAATGACAAAGAAATAGGTCCAAGATATAGTGTTTAATTTAGCAAGGGAAAAAAAAACCTTTCCCATCTCACTAATATGAATTAAATATGTTGAGTAAATTCACAGAGGTAAACTTGAGAATATAGGTTACTAGGAAATAGAAGGTGGGTTTGAGAAGAGGAACTGATGCTTAATATATGTAGCATTATTAATAAGGTTAATTGTAAAAGTGTGGAGATGAATAGAGTTGAGAGCAACATATTATAATGAGTAAAACTAACACTGCTGATTTATAAATGTGATTGTGGCTGAAAGGGGTAGTCTGGAAGTAAATGTCAATTGAAAGGAAACGAGAATAATCTAGGGAATCTATAACAGTGATTTCAGGGGTGGATGAAGTTTGTGGTTATAGTATAAATGTAAAAATGCTCTTTTACAAAGTGCTAAAAATATGGTAATACACAGGAAAATCACAACTAATGTAACTTATGGATGATAGTAATATTATAATATTTTGCAGGAATGGCAGGAAGATTTTTTTTCAATACTAAGGGACAGCAATAGCGGGTATAAAAGAGTATAGGATTTTTCACTTTGGAACAATGAAAACATTCTAAAATTGACACAGCACAACTCTGTGACAAAAATGAGAGACTCTGAGTGTACACTTTGAATGGATTGTACAAAGCATGTGACTGCATAATACAGGAAATTCAGTGGTGGATGATGGACTGTGGTTAACAGGACAAATATGAAAATGTTTTCTCCTGAATGATAACAAATATATAATACTAATATGGGGTTAAATAATTGCATGAGTTGGGAGAAAAATACACCAAATGTAAAATATGGATTATAGTTAGTAGTAATATTTTGACAATGCTCTTTCATAGTTTGTAACAAATGTTTCACAACAATGCAAGATGTAAGTGGTGGGTAGGTGTAGGGAAGCCCTGTATAATGATATGCATGTTTGTTTTGTAAATTCACAAATTTTACTATACATCTATTGTTTGTATATGTTCATATATGAATGATACACTTCAATAACATTTTATTAAAAAAAAAAAAAAAAAAGACCAAAAAAATAAAACATGAAAAAAAAATCTTTCCCACCACAGATTTCTGAGCCCAAACCAAGCCTAAGATTGGGGAAGGAGAAAAGAAGCTTTCAACTGGATGTGAGATTTAAGTTTTAAATCGAACTGGACAGGACTATTTTTTCAATGCCTGGAAATAGCCAGAAAGCTATTGTGTCTGCTCATGTCAAGTCTTCTGGGGCAGGTAAGAGACATTCTCCGTGACAGGATGGGATAGCAGTAGCAGAGGTAAGAGAAAAAATGAACGAGTTTCTTGTTTCAAGTTCAGCCCACTCAATAAAACAGTATACATCTATCCACACACACACTAGCTATTTTTCTATATCCACAGAGTTCTAGGGAGACACAAAAGAAAACGAGAGTGGATATCTCTGGAACTGGAAGGGAGAATGTCGTAGGGGGACAGTCCTAGCTCGGCCTGCCACTTTTCCCTGGGACCCAAAACACCTCCTGTGCTCAGGACCAGATGTGCGGTTCTGGTGGCATAAAACACAATGCCCTAGTAGGTAAGGATACTGCTGGTGCATTCCTTCCCCTATTGTCCCGAGCACGTGTAAATATTAGCTGGAGACAGTCTGCCTCTGGTGGGTATGTTTGACTACATCCAGCTCACACCCCGGTTGTATATCTGTCCCTGGCAGGGAGGAGTGGGATCCTCCACTATAGCACACACACCCAAGAGAGGGGTGCTGGGCGTAGAATATATTCCTGCTACAGCAGGGAGGGAGCCCCACTGGCTCTGGGGATCCAGCACCCCCAGTGAAGCTGACCTTGCTCTGTCTCTTCCCTGAGTAAAATGCTTCCATCAGAGCTGGTGATCCTGACACCTGGACTGGAATGAGTTGACCTCTCTTCCAGTGTCTCTCCTGACTGACAGATAAAGACCTTTATTTTTCCATCTTTATTATACTATATCATTTGAATATTTCATCACAGGTTTTTATGACTTTTATATTTAAAGAATTAATTTTCTAAAACTGTGGGTGTTAACCAAAAATGTCAAGCCTAGACTCCTATAGTTTCCCCGAACAGGAGGAGAAAGGTTTGTGTGGTGATACGCTGGTAAATTAGCTGTCGAGGAGTGGGGGAGGATGTCATGATTTGTAGCATTTGCTGATTTCCACCATGTAAATACTCCCACCATGGTTGATTTCCAGCCAACAGATTAACAACTGGCTCGCCAAATTCCTGGATATTTAACAATCAGCTAAGTCGGCTCCAGCATACCACAAAAGCACTGTGTGGGAGGCAGTGGCCGGTGCCTTTTCCCTGGCAGCTCATCTCCAGGCTCTACTAATCACCCAGCTGTTGACTGACAGGCCAGCCTCTGCCCAGGAGTAATGAAGGGTCACCGGTTTCAAGAGCAGAATGTCAGGGCATTCCGGCAGGCCGGCCCTCTGACCCCAACAAGCTGCTCATTTGGGCCAAGTGGAAAGTTCTGGGAAGGTTGGGAGGGCAGAAACAGGCAGAGGGGCGTGTCAGGAGAGACAGAGGAGCAGTCAAAACCACATCTCAGGCAGACATCCGTGACCTTTTGCAGCTGTAGAGCAAGGGTGAGAAAAAGGTGGGAAAGTCACTGAGGCGAATATTCTTCAGTATGCCAAAGGCAAATACTGATGGTGACAGTGACTATAATAACTACAACTTATTGGATGCTTCCTCTGTGGTATGTGTTTACTATGTGCTAAAACTCTTTATATGGAGCCTCCCATGTAATCCTCCCAGTAATAGGCGAGAGCTTTTATTATCTCCACTTTTCAGCCAAAGAAACTGAAACTGAGAAGGTTAAATAACTTGCCCAAGATCATCAAGCTAGTTACTAGTAAATCTGGGATTCAGACAGAGGTTTTATTCCAAAGGCAATCTAGATTTCTTAACAGCGTCACTCGACCCCTTCTCAGAGTCAAGCAGGGTCCCTCAGTAGCAAAGGAGTGGGAAGTGGATGTGGCTCAAATGGTTGGGCATCTGTCTACCATATGGAAGGACCTGGGTTTGATCCCCGGGTCCTCCTGGTAAAATAAATTTTAAAAAGGCAAACAGGAGAGACAAGGCGAGAATTCCAGAGGTTTCAGTTCCAGAAACCAGGAACTGAGGTGGCACAAGTGACAGGGTGCCTCTCTCCCGCATCAGAGTCTCCTGGTATAAAATCCCTGTGAAGCCTGGAGGAGAAAAATGAGAAGAGAGGGCAAGAAACAGACACAGAAGACCACCCAGCGAATGGACACAGACAGCAAGGAGAGGGTTGGGGGATACTCATAGAAATGTACACCAAAAAGAAAAAAATAGTCCATTTTAAAAATTAAAAAAAAAAAATAGCAAAGGAGGATCCATCAGCAGGTGTTGAAGTCTGACCTGGAAATATCCATATCTAGTTGCCACCCCTGTCTCCATCCAGGAAAGGAGTGCTAGAGTAGAGGAGAACAGCGGCACTTTCTAACTCGGCAAGGTGAGCTTGGGAGAAATCATTTCAACTCTCCAAGTCTTGGCCTATTGTTACAAAAGGAGAGAATTAAGTCAAATATTCTCTGAGAATGACAGATCCATGTGTTGACAGACCTATTTTCCATATCATTGCAAATATCTAGAAAGCCTCGGGGAAATGAGGACGATCTTATTCATGTAACAATCACTCCACAAATATATACTTGCCAAGCACTATTCTGAAAGGTGTTGGAGAAGACAGTCTTTTCTTAGAAAAAGTTGACGTTTTCAGAGAGCAAGAAAGGGAGATGAATCAGAGGAGGTGATTCGCAATCCCACACACGCGGTGAGTGCCTCTGGCGTGCCAGCTATTGCACAAAGTCTGGGAAACCACTCAGGAATCCACCTGCTGCAACAGGAGAGGGAAGGCCACTGGGGAGAAGCTGCCCTGGGCTGGGGTCCCTGCTTCTACCATCATGTGACCCTGGGCAGGCCCATCTCTGAAGCTCTGTTTCCTCATCCTTAAATCAGGGATCACTAGACCCTCATAAATATTGAGGTTGTATGATTATGATGCGCACAACAAGTGTTACCGTAAGCACAGCTGTTTCCACTAGAAGGTCCCACCTGACCTGGCACTACAAAAGAGAAACATGTCTCTCGCTGAGAAGGTGATTTATTGTGAGTGCACAAGCAAGGAACAGGGGGTATCATCCCCAAACCAGTTCAAAATGAAAATAGGAGCTGGAAGAAAAACAAATTTAAAAAAACAAAAACAAACAAGTGTTGAAGGGGTCTTGTGAGGAGGGTACGTGCAATTTGTCAGTCCTGCATCATCTCAAGCACATTCAATTTGTCTTTCGTTTCAAAAGGTCCCACTTTGGGAAGCGGCTGTGGCTCAATCAGTAGGGCTCCCGTTTACCATATGGAAGGCCCCGGGTTCAGTTCCCGGGGCCTCCTGGTGAAGGCAAGCCCGCCCGCACGGCATGGTTAGCTGACCCAGCGAGCACAAGCAGCAAGGGGGGGATAAATGAATAAATAAATAAAATCTTTAAAAAAGGTCCCACTTGATTGACATCCCAGGGGCACAGTTGTCCAGAACTGGGAGGAACCTAAATGGCTACTTCGTGGGCTCAGGAAGTGGTTGAGTTCCTGGGAAGAGGCACAGTAGTGTGTCTTATAGGACAGGCAGCATCTGCACTATGCATACATCTGAGGTTGCAGAGCCTCTCAGATAACCAGGAAAGAAGACGTATCCCCTGAGTTCTACACTAAGAGCCCCTGATGTTCTCGCTAGCCTGACATCTAGGGAACTTCCCCTGACATCTAGGGAACTTCCCCTCCATGTATCTCGGAGCTTTGAAGATAGCAAAGCTAGGCAAGACGTGTTGCTATCTTCAAACACCTGTGTTCAGCACATCCAGCCTCGAGGCCCTGAGCCTAATAATGATGTCCAGGGTCTTCATATTATATCCACCTCTATCCGGCCTGCAAGGGCGAGGCCCAAGGCTTTTTAGAGTCTTCCTCTCTGTTCATCAAAAGTTACTCACTAGTACCTCATCCCGCCTCTCAGAAAAGCAGCAGTAGTGATCAGGGTGGCAGGCAGCTGGGTTCTTCCTTGCTGCCTCCCACGTATGGACGTTAAGAAGCTTCGTGTGCAGCTAGGGGTGGTCACGTGACCGAGCTCTGGCCGATGCCATCAAAGGGGAAGGCTGCTAGGGGGCTTTCGGAAAAATCTTTTGCTTCCTGGTGGAAGTAACAGAAGCACTTGTTGCCAACCCCTTTCCTTTTCCTGCCTTGAATAGCTGTCATGCCTGGAATTGTGTAGCTGTCTCGTGACCTCAGGCGGTAGTCGTGAGGATGAAAGGTCAAGATGCCAGAGGAGGAAGGAGCCCAGGTCCTTGATGATGACCTTGAGATGACCTATCAGCACAGAGACTGCCTATCTCCAGAAGAGTAGATGCTACCGTGGAGAAGCGGACTGGTCTGGGTGTAAAGGAGACCCTGGCAGCTGGGTTGGCTCTAGCCAGCAGGTGGCAGCCCTGCACCACAGAAACCAATGTGAGCCTGCAACGTGGACGCTGGAGGCCCCTGGGAAAGGAGAGGAGGGAGGGGCAACAGCAAGTGTAGGAGAGGTTTAGGGTGGGGAGCAAAGAGAAGTGGGAGAAGCCCTCACTGGAACCCATAGCAGGAGGGACAGTAGGGAGATTGCTAGAAGCAAGGTCTTGGCTCCAGAGTTCCACTCCTAGGATGGAGTCAGCAGTGCCCAGTACCTCCCATAGGATCCAGTCCTAATTTCACCTACTCTTTGGGTGACTTTGAGCAAGCCATTTCACTCCCATGAGTTCTGATTCCTTCCCTTGTAAAGGGAAGTTAGACAGAATACCTACTTGATGTGGTTGTTAGGGGGATCACATAAAACTAGATGAATGTGATGACAAACTGTTCAGTCTAGGCAGTGACTAGAGACCTTTTTATAATGTCCTAAGGCCCAGAAGGAGTTGCAGGGAGAAAAGAGGAATGATGGTATTTCCATCCTTTTTTTGTCTCCCTAACTTATCCCAGGCAGACCCTGGTTTTCCCTCCCTGGAAGATGACTTGTTTGATAGCCCCAACCTGCATTTCCAACATTACAGCAAGACTGTTTGACACTAGAATTTAGGAAGGACTTCCAGGTGGGCAAGAGGCATCAGGCAGAAATAAATTATTTTCTTGTCTCTTCCCACTAGAGATTATCTCTAGTGAACCTGCTCAGAAACACACCCCTCTTTCATCCAACATGAGCTCCTCTATCCACTTATAGTACCAATACATATTCTGCCAGCTAGAATCTCAAAGAACCTTACAGATTTGACCCTGGGCTTCCCTTAACTTCAGGGACTGGGGGAGATGTGGGAGAGAGAAGAAAAGCAGTGGTGGGATGCTGAGAAAGCCAACATCAAGACTGCCTTCTTGGGGGTGGATGTGGCTCAAATGGTTGGGCGTCCGTCTGCCATATGGAGTAGAGCTGGGTTCGATCCCCGGGACCTCCCGGTAAAATAAAAAATATATATATAGAAGGCGCATGGGCTCCAGGCTCTGTGTGCTGGTGAGCCGCCAGGCCCCGGGAGCCATGCAGCAAGATGATGATGTAACAGGAGAGAGACACAGGGGAGAGACAAGATGAGATGCTCCGAAAGCCAGGAACTGAGGTGGCGCAGGTGGCAGAACACCTCTCTCCTACATCGGAGGTCTCCAGGATTGAATCCTGGTGAAGACTGGAGGAGGAGGAGGAGAAGAGATGGCAGGAAACAGACAGTGAATTGCCCAGAGAATGGACACAAAACAGCAAATGGGGAAGGGGGGGGTTAAAATGGATAAAGTAAATAAATAAATCTTTAAAAAATAAAAAAGACTGCCTTCTTTATCATCCTCACTGTTATCGTGACCATCAACCACAGCCACTGTTGACTTAACTCGCTGTGGGACAGGCTCTGTGACAGCTACAGTTGGGGCAATGTTCATTTCAGCTGAGTCCAGACAATGAAGGGACACGCAGTCTAGTTAGGGAGAAAAGATAAATAACGGTGTGTGTATGTGTTTAATGTGTGCCTGGCACACTGTAGGTTTTCAAGAACTCCACAGTGTGAGGCAAGCATGGTTTAGGTGGTCTGGGAAGGCTTCATGCAGGAGGTGGTCTTTGAGCTGCAAACTGAAGGAAGGTTAGTAGTTAAAAGAGGGGCACTGGGGAGTGGGTGTAGCTCAGCGGTTGAGCACCTGCTTCCCATGTACGAGGCCCTGGGTCCAATACCCAGTACCTCCAAAAAGAAAAAGAAAAGAAAAATGGAGCAGGTATAGCTCCTACAAGCAGAAGGAATGTGATGAGCAAATGGAGACAGGAACAGACCTGCCATGTCCAGACCCCAAGCCTCTAGAGAGGAGCTTAGAAGGAGAGTGATGAGTGATAAGAGTGGGAAGGAACTGGGGCCAGTTCTGGAAGGGCCTTGGATGTCAGGCAGGAGTTTGGATTTCCCTACCAGCCCTGGAGAGCTACTGAAGCTCGGGTTTATCCCCACTCTGCCTGGAGCTAAGACCCAAGGATTTTTAGACCATTCCCTAAACACTTACTTCTTCCCTTCACTGTTTCCCCCAAAGATTAGACCAGGATCTAAAATCCTTCTGTCCTGTGACAGAGGAGAAGGCCCTTTTTGCTGGGACCTGGACACTTTGCTCCTGCATCTAGAGATCCCAACCAGGATCTGAAGAGAAGACCCCCAGTTCGCCCTCACTTCCCCGGCCTTCACATTCCAATTCCCCAGCCACGTTCTCACGTGCGATCATAAGTCACAGTACCATAAACCATTCCAGAGTGTGTAATAAATGAATTATTTACCAATGACCCTGGCTAAATGTTCAGAGGGATAAATGATTAAGCCGCAGATCTGTCAAAAAGTTCCCATAAATAAGTAATTCTGTGCTGCCTTAATAGGCTTTGTAAATTACCCATTCATGCCACGGCTGGATCCCTCTCTGGGGTAAATTCCTCAAACCTCCTGATTTACTGCTGAGGTCTGGACAGGGTGGGAACACCAGCTGGGCAGACTCTGCCCCAGGTGCCAGGCCACGGGTACTGGAAACAGGTTACTGTCCTGCATTACGTCACCACATGTGGGGTCAGAGGTGGACTGGCTTTCTTGGTCATCTGGAGGTTTGTCCTGCAGGGTGGCCTTCCTCCACCCCACTGTGGTGCCCAGGGTCCTTACACTGCAGGCATTCCTTCAACATGCACGGAGCACCACTGTGTCCCAGGCTCTGCGCTAGACCCAGAAGCCAGCCACGAGCAAGGCGCAGAAGCTTGCGAGTGAAGTCTAATGGAGGAGACAAGATATACAACGTGGTCAGTGCCACACAAGCACATCGGACGGAATTTCTAACTCAGCTGAAGAAATTGGGCAAGATGGGAAAGTGTAGGGTTCAAGAGATTTTGCTCTGTGCCAGAGAACTTGGGTTCCCATTCATTTGAGACTAGCTAGGCTGTGTTGCTGTGATACACAACAACCCTAAAATTTCAGTGGCTTACAACCATGACGGTGAATTTCTCACTCATGCTGCCTTGTGGGTCAGCTGGGGGCTCTGCTTCATGCCACCATCACCTACCCAGCAGGGCCCAGGCTGGCGGCACAGCACTTGCCCGGACACAGCCAGTCACCATGGCTGAAGGCAAAGAGAATGTGGCAAAGCGCACACTGGCTCCTAAAGCTTCTAGGCTGGAAGTAACACTTCCAGTCACGTTTCATTGGCCAAAACAAGTTACATAATCATGACTGAGATCATTTAAGATAGAAAATTCTACCCTGGCCCCAGAAGGAGAGATAGAGAAACAAATATTTGTTAACAGCTCCAATGACTAACCAGGTACAGATTCTGGCTCTATGAACTTACTAGCTATATAGCCATGGGTGGTTTTCTATCTTTCAACTTTTTCAGCTGTGAAATGAGGGTTAAATGACTTAACCCACATAATACACTTAGCACTGTGCTTGGCTCCTCGTAAGTGCTGACAGCTTCGTAGGATATTGTCATTACAATTATCATAATCACTAGTAGCAGTAGTAGTGGTTAGCATCCAAGTAGAAATGGACATTTGAAGCTGGATAGTGAAGAATCGGGCATACCCACTGTTTTAGTTTGCCAAAGGGCTGCCGATACAAAGTACCAGAATGTATTGGCTTTTATAAAGGAGATTTATTTGGAGTAAAAGCTTACAGTTCCAAGGCTGTGAAAAGTTCAAATCAGGGCACCATGAGAGGTACTTTCTCACCAAAGTCAGCTACCATTGATTCTGTTGTCTGGGCATGTGGCAAAGCCAGAAGGCTGCCGATCTCTGCCGAGGTCTCAGCCTTCCCCTCTGGGCTCACCGTCTCCTTTGAGCTGCTCTGTGGCCCAGCTTCTTTGGGCCTTTCCAGGGCTTCTGTTTTCCTGCGGTCCTCTCTCTCACACTGCAGAATCAAATATGCTGGGGCTTCGTGCTTAAGCCATCTTCTCTTATACAGCAGAGCCAAACGTGGCAGTTTTCTTTTCCTGTGTCTATCTGAGTGAATCTCTGTTTCCACTTATATCAGACCCAGCAAGGGGGCGGAGACTCAACCTGAGTCACACCTCACTGACATAGTCCAATCAAAAGCCCTAAATCGATCTTATCAAGTACTCTAATCAAAGACCCCCTCAAATGAACTTAAAGCAATCAAAGGGTATCACAGTCAGAGGAATAGATTGGTTTACAAACATAATAGTTCTCTTTTTGGGATTCATACAAATAATCTCAAACTGCCACACCCACAGACATGAATGCACAAACACATATGCACACTCACGTTTTCACTAACTTGTTGTGTGGTGACAACATCCACTTGCCCTCACCACCACCAGCAACTTCAGCCAGAAGCGTACAGCTGCGATGGGAGGTGCAGTGCACCTGAGCTGAGCTACCCACCATCCTCTCTACACACACGCCAAGTGTTTTGCCTTGTAGAGGTCATCAACCCACTCCAGGCCTCGTTACCCACTTCACCTGCAAAACCAGAGCAAGACTACCATGTAAAAGCCAGAGAGCTGGTCCAGATAACCTCGTGAATTCCCCTTCTGTGCTAACGCCTCTCATCCTTCTCTCCAACTGCCATCATCCCTGTGATGATTTGTATGTTCTTAAAGTTAATCCATTCCTATGGATATGGACCCATTGTAATAGGTGAGTAGGAGTTTTGTTTTGTTTTGTTTTGTTTTTTGAGTAGGATCTTAAGTGATGACCCACCTCATTCAGGGTGGGTCTAAATCCTCTTATTGGAGTCCTTTATAAGAGAATAAAATTCAGACCAAAAAAAAAAGAGAAAGCCACAGAAGCAAGAAGCTGAAGCAATGAAACCTGGAAGAGAAGGGAGAGACCAGCAGATGCCGCCGCGTGCCTTGCCATGTGGCAGAGGAGTCCAGGATTGCCAGCAGCTGGCCTTCAGGAAAAAAGCATCGCCTAATGATGCCTTGATTTGGACGTTTCTCTCAGCCTCAAAATTGTAAGTTTATAAGTTAATAAATTCCCATGATAAAAGCCAATCCATTTCTGGTATATTGCTTTTGGCAGCCTGGCAGACTAGAACAGTCCCCAGGCCTTGCATCTCCTGAACTGGCCCTGCAGGACCAAGGCCTGGGTTCCCAGTGGTCTGTGAAGAAGGGAAGGAGGGTTAGATGTGGCTGGGGTTTCCTCTGCCTTCCCAGAGGCTAGAGCGATACCTGTTGCGTCAGCAGCAAATGTGTGCCAAGGAAACAGGAGGAAGAAGATCTGTAAATTGGCTTGTTTTCTGTGGCCATTGTAAGCTGACTCGTAAAGGCACAGACCCATTGTTGGGAGGAGGGCCCTGAACTGCTGGTGCCCACAGAGGCTTCCTGCCTCCTTCATCAGCTTTCACGGGGGACTGTGAGGCTTAATGAGCTGAATGTTGTCTAGATTATCAAGGGTACAATTCTGGGCGCACAGGTCATAGCCCTCCCTGCTCTGCCTGAGCAAGGCAGCGGTGGCTGAGAGGCTTTATGTTCCACTCTAAAAAAGAAGACATGATTTCCCATTTTTCATAATCGAAACAACTCACACTTATGCACAGCTTGGCAGGCTTTCAGCACCGCATGAACATCAGTCAGCTCTTCATTCAGTTCATTCCACAGCAAGTCCCTACCATGAGCAGGTACTCACAGCTATCCACGATGCAGTTGTGCCTTCTGGAAATCTGCAGACTGTGAGGGAAGGTAAGACATAAGTGTTGCGAAATGCTAATGTAAAGCAAAGGGTGTTAAACAGGTCGTGTGCTGAGCGAAGGGGTCGGTGGGAAATCAGTTCACGGGTGGCGAGCAGTAGGTAGAAAGAAAAGCTGGTGACCTCAGAAGCTTTCCTTGCCCACTTTCCAGTCTTGTGGACAGCTGTGGAGCTGAGGAGAGCGGGGAAGGAGAAAGTGAGAAAGACGCTGCATAGGTCTGGGAGGCAAGTCCCTCTGTTCCTAACAGAAGCAAAGAAGAGCACAGAATGGTGGGCCAGAACATAAAAATGGGGAAGCTGAGCCGTTTTTTCCTCCTCCAGTGGAATACTTCTGCTATTAAAATCAAAGCCAACACTATTGCACAGTGTGTCCACTACATGGGAGGCACCAGGACCAAGACCTTCACCTCTATTATTTAATTTAATCCTCACAGTAACCCCTTGGAAGTATTTTCTTATCCCTACGACCCAGATGAACAAAATGAGGCACAAAGAAGTAGTTGACTCACACATGGATGAGTGTTGAGCCAAAACACACAACCAGGTCTTCTGAATCCTGCCTCCAGTCTTTTGCCTTTACGACCATCCTCCACCAGGCAGCTCTAATGAGCCACTTAAACCACTAATCTGATTGTGTCATCCCTCAGCCTAAAATCTTTCAGTGGCTCCCAGTGATACCACAGAATGACATCAGAATCCTTAACATGACATGCAAGTCTCTCTATTTCCAGATAACTATGTCTTCAACCTCATCTTTCATCAATCCCTGACTCAGTGTCTATATCTGGTAATTATAAGAGCATTTATTGAGCATCTACTATGTGTCAGACACTCTTTAGGCACTTCTGTACAATACTATTGCAGGAATTGATTTGTTTGCTCCTCATGACAACCCTATGAGGCAGATCCTATTATATCCCCCACTTCATGGTGGAGAAAGCTGATTCGCAAAGTGGTTTAGTCATTTACCTGAGGTCACATATCTTGCCGAGCCTGAGATTCACACCCAGGCATTCCAGCTCTAAAAGAGAAATGCTGAGCTGGTTGTGAGCCTCCACACAGCAGGCTGTCTCAGACTTCCATGATTATGATTTGATTTATGTTCTTCCTTCTATCTGAAATACCATTTCCTTCTTTCTTCCCCTGGGTAAAAATCACTTATCTTTCAAGACCTCTTTGTAGCAGTTTGATATTATTTATTAATTCCAAAGAAGAAGGATTATGTTTGTAAACTGGTCTGTTCCTCTGGGTGCAATACCCTTTGATTATATGAAATTCAGCTGAGATGTCTTTGATTACATTATTTTAAGATTAGGGCTTGGATTCGACCACGTCAGTGGGGCATGACTTGGGGCTGAGTCACCGCCCCCTCGGTGGGCTATATAAATGGACACGCATTCAAAAAGACACACAGAAAAAGACAAGAGGAAGAGAGAGAGCTCCATAGACATGGCAAAGGAGAGAACTTTGATCCTGGAGTCCTGGGGAGAAATGACGGAAAGAAACAAGCCCTATGCCAGCCTGTAGCTGAGAGAGAGCAAGTCTGAACCCTCGTAGAGATCCTCAACCATCTTGCTTCAACATATGGCAAGTGAATTTGGTGAGAAAGGAAACTTGAGTTGGACTCTTTAGGGCCTTGTAACTGTAAGCTTTTACCCCAAATAAATACCCTTTAAGCCAACAGATTTCTGGTTCTTTGCATCAGCACCCCTTTGGCTGACTAATACACTGGTTCAGAAATTATTTTGTCAAAGTATTTTGTTTCCTAAATTAGATTAGGGTTTTCTTATTTTTCTAAGTATATGGCCCTGGAACTCCTAGGTCCTGGAACTCCTAGGTCCTCACTTCTGTGTATGTGTCTGTCTTCCCTTCTTAGACTTGAAGCAACTCCAAGACAGACCATACCGTATTGCTCTCCATCTCTCCAATCTTAAAGAAAAAAGCTTGAGCCCCCTTCCTCCCTCTAACCACACCCTTTTCTTTCCTTTTTTTTTTTTTTTTAAGATTTTATTTATTTATTTATCCCCCCCTTGCTGCTTGTGCTTGCTGTGTCCAAATTTGCTGTGCATTTTTCTGTGTCTGCTTGTCTCCCTTTGTTGGGTCATCTTGCTGCATCAGCTCACTGCGCCATGTGGGCTGGCTTGCCTTCACCAGGAGGTCCCGGAAATCGATCCCATATGGTAAACAGGAGCCCTATCAATTGAGCCACATCCACTTCTCCGCTTTCTTCTTTTTTTAATAGCAGAACTTCTCAAGCAGTTATCTATACACAGTGTCTCTAATTTTTTCCCTCAGATTCTTTCTTAAACCTACGTCTTCCAGGCCTTAACCCCTACGACTCTACCAAAAGAGTTTATGTCAAGGTCATCCGTGACCTCCTCATCTCAGTTCTCATCATGACCTACCAGCAGCCTTTGGCACAGATGACCACACACATTCCTCCTCAGACTTCTCCCTTCACTTGACTTTCAGGATACTACGGTCTCCTGGTTTTCTGCTCGGCTCTCCTCAGTCTCCTCTGCTGGTTCTTTCTTGTCTCCCTGACCTCTAAACATTGGAGTGTCCCCAATTTCTATCCTTGGGCCTCTCCTCGTTTCTTATCTCCACTCACTCACGTTTAGGTGATCTCATCCAGTCTCATGGCTTTAAATACCATCTATATGCTAATGACTCCCAAAATTATATACTCTACTCAGAATATTCTCTCCTGAATTCTAGATTGCATTATTCAACTTTTACAGGCCACCTCCCCTTATGTGTCTACTAGACATCTCAAAACTTAACAGGTCCAAAAACAAGCTCCTGGTCCTCCCTCATGCCTTCTTGCCCACCATTACCTGCTTCTTCTGCATTCTTTTCTGTCTCAGTAAATGGCAGCACCTTCATCCTTCCAGCTGCTCAGGTCAAAATCCTGGGATTCACCCTTGACTCTGCACTCTGTCTCTCTCTCACATATCATAGCTAATCCATCGTCTAATCATGTCCATTCTACCTTCCAAATAATTTTTTTTTTTTTTTTTTTTTTAAGATTTTATTTATTTATTCATTTATCCCCCCCCTGCTGCTTGTGCTCGCTGGGTCAGCCAACCACGCCGTGCGGGCGGGCCCGCCCTCACCAGGAGGCCCCGGGAACCGAACCCGGGGCCTCCCATATGGTAACCGGGAGCCCCACTGATTGAGCCACAGCCGCTTCCCATCTACCTTCAAAATAAATCCAGGAAACAACCCCATCTCACTGCCTTCCCAGCTCTCACCCCGGTCCAAGTCACTGTCATCTCCTACCTGGATTGTTGAATAGCCTCTTAACTTGTTTCCCTGCTTCTGCCTTTTCCTTTCACAGTCTTAACATGGCAGCCAAAATGTTCCTGTGGAAGCATAAGTCAGGACATATCATTATCATCCCTCTGCTCAAAACCCTCCATTGGTGTCACATCTTATTGATATTAAAAAGCCCAGGGTTCTCACACTGATCTCTACGGCCACCAGTTACCTTTGTGACCTCTGTCTTTCTGATCTGCTACTATTCATCTCTTTGCCCTCTCAGCTTGAGTTACACTCTCCTCTCCTCTACACATCAAGCACGCTCTCACCTTACAGCATTCGCACTTGCTGCCCCCTCTCTCTAGAACCCTCTTTCCCCAGATTTCAGCACGTCTAACTCCCTCACATCCTTCAGGCCTTTCTTTAAATTAAATGTCACCTTTTCTGTGAGTCTTTCCCTGGCAAACATCCCTCCTCCCAGCATCTTCTATGCCTCTTTTCTGCTTTATTTATCTCTTTAGTACTTGTGATCATCTAACAAACTATACATTTTACTTATTTATAATGTTAATTGTCTATTTGACCTCCATTAACGCAGGACTTGTTTTTGTCTGCTTTAATCCCTGCTATTTCCCAAATGCTGACTACAATACTTAGCACATAGTAGTAGGCATACAAATAAAAATCTTTGTAACCCCAGCACCTAGGTACTCAGTAAGCATTTGTTGAACTACAAAAGTCCTTTAAAGTCCACTCTTCAGGGGTGTTTCCTTATTGCAGGAAGCGCTACAAACTTTCAAAGTATCAGATGCCACTCTGTTCACATGTAAATACACAAACCCAGCCCCCAGCCAAAGAGAAATTGCTTTTGTGTTCTCCCATGTATGTGGTTTGCCTATGCCTCTGTCTCATCCATCAGAGAGGAGAACAGACAGTTGACTGAAATGTGGTTCACGTACAAATAGAAGAAACAACTTGAAAACCAGCTACTTGATGAACAAAATTCTGGAAAATGCTCTCTTCAGAAGGAAAGAGGCAGTTCCTTGCTCACCTGGGAGGAAATTTCTGGTTTATTGTGTTTCTCTCCAAAGTTATGGCTTTCCAATCCTGCCAGAAGCCACCAAGGGAGCACTGCCTTTCAGAGTGGGGCTTCCAATTGTGAAAAATTAATTTTAAATAGAGACACATTACACCTCCCCACAGAGCACTTAGCAGGAAAGTGCTACTTAGACTCAACTTGGCTGCCAAGTCTGCTCAGCCTGGGGTACTGATGGTGGGTGGCTCTATGTCCTGCTGGCCCATCCCCACGGTCTGGCCCAGGCCCAGCCTGGCCCCCAACTCCTCCTCCTTTCTACACACAGTCCTGCCTTCTCTTTTGCTCCTCATAGGCTATTTAAATCCCACAAATATTTATTGTATGCTTTTTTTTTTGCCCTGCACTGTGCTAGATACTGGAGGAGTCCATGAAGACAGAGTGAACTTCTCATTATTACTTCAATCATTAGAATTGGAGAAGATGTATTCTAGGATGTAGGATACCTCAAGGACCTATTCTTCATTCTAGTCATATTTATTGAATACAGGCCCTGAGCCAGGCACTGGATACAGGTGAGCAGACAAAATTACATATATATATATAAACAATCATTGTTCTGGAAAGCAGTGAAGACTGATCCAGGAAGACTTCATGGAGGAGGTAGGTCTTGGAGCCTGGGATGCTGCAGTCACTTCCTAACTGCTGTCTGCAGCCTCACCTTTGACCACTGTAGCCAGTGAACTCTATAGCCCAAATCTGGTCTTTAATATCCTTATTATAACACTGCCCTGGTTTCCATCTTTCAAACTCTCCTTCATCTTTAGGATAAAATCAAACGCCTCTACATGAAGTTTGCAGGGCTGGGAGATCCTCTCTGATCCCAGTTCCTGGAAGGCTCCCCTCACACCCTGCACTTTAGCAGTGCCGATTTCCGCAAGGTTCCCCATGCTCCCGGTCTTGGGTCTGCAGGTGCTCTCCGCTCCAGATGGAGCCCGCCCAACCCCTCAGTTCACTCGTTTCCCATCCAGGCAATCTTCAGGACATGGCTCAAGAGCCACTCCCTCCAGGAAGCCTGCCCTGACCCCCAGGCTGGTCTCCCTGCTCCCCCTCTGCTATCCCATGGTGCCCTTCGCTGACCTCTAGCCCAGAACTTACCATGAGGCTTTTGTTTTTGTTTACTCAGCTGCTCCTCCCTCCAGCCTGTAAATGTCTTAAGGACTTGGAATACGCTTTCCATCTCTGCATCCCCAGTGCACACAGGAGTCTCTCAATAAAAACTATTTGCTAAAGGAAAGCATAAGCACTGGAAGAGAGCAGCACTGGAGGAGAGAGGGGCATTCCAGGCAGTGGGGGCAGCTGGAAGAAAGGCATGGATGCTGGAGTATGTGATGAGGTGGGGAGGCAACAAGCGGGTGCAGAGCTCCTCTTGTCCAGGGGAAGGGAGAGTGGGACTGGGAGACCTGAGAGGCTGCGGCACAGAGTCTGTGAATGCCAGGCTGAGAGGCTGGAGCTGACCCCCTAGGAGACGGCATCACGTGGATTCTGACCAGGCAGTGCCTTCTGAGACATTAGTGCAGGGCCTGGGTGTCTACCTGGGATGGGGCAACGGGGTTGGAGAAGAGGCTTGACTGGTCCTGGGTAGGGTGAAATTTGGCAGTGATGAGGGAAGGTCAGACACAAACCTGGTGTCTTTGCTTTAGTCTCCAGGGTCGTTTTTGTGTTTGAGGTAAAAAGAAGAGTGTAGTAGGCAGAATTCTAAGACGGCCCGCGAAACCCCCACCCCCTGGTGTGCACTGTATAGTCCGCTCCCCTTGAGTGAATATGATGGGATGTCACTCCCAGAATTAGGTCACCATACGTAGCAAAGGTGATGGGATTTTGCAGATGTAATTAAGACCCCAAATCAGCTGATTTTGAGTTAATCAAAAGGGAGATTATCCTGAGCGGACCTCCTTGATCAAGTGAAAGCCCTTAAGCAAGCGCCTGGGCCCTTCCTGAAGGAAGAGACTCAGAGCAGCGGAGATGCTGGCCTGCTGGCCTGGAGGAAACAAACAGCCAGCTAGCCATGCTGTGAACTGCCCATGGAGAGGGCCAGCTCCTAGGAGCCGAGGGCCCCAGCCCTGCTGCTGCAAGGAACCGGCTTCTGCCAACAGCCTCGAAGAGCTGGGAAGAGGACGCGAGCTTCAGAGGAGATCATGCCCAGCCACGCCCTGATCTCAGCCTTGCAAGACCCTGAGCAGAGAACCCGTTCCCAGCCCTCATGCCACAGCCCTCCCAGGCCTTCCATCCCACTTCCCCTTCATCTCCTGCAACAGGAGCTCTGGACCCCCGGCCCTGCTTATTGCCTCCCCACCTCATCACCTACGCCAGCGTCCATGCCTTTCTGCTCAGGCTTCTTTCCGACTTACAGAACTGGGAGTTAATAATGTGTGTTGTTTTAAGCAGCTGAATTTGTGGGATTTTGTTATGCAGCAATAGATAACTAATATAGAGAGGGGAAACTGACCTAAAAGGCTGACTTTTAATCATAGCCCCCTTTCTCAGTGATATCACCAGTCCCAGAGGTCTTGAGCCAGCAAAGCAGGATCATAGACATTTGCCTGGTCTGAGCTTCCTGGAGTCTTTTTCATAAAGAAGAGCAACCATAGTTTGCAACAAATATTTCACAACAATGCAAGATCTTGCTGGTGGAGTGATGTATGTGAGACATGTATGATGATATGCATTTTTGTTTTTTACTATACATTTTTATTGAGGTATATTCACGTACCAATGACACATTTCAATAAAATTTTTTATAATAAAAAAAGAAAAAGAAAAAAATGAAAAGAAAAGAAGAGCAACCACATCTCCCCTATTAGTTTGAAACATCCTCAAGGTCAGAGATGATGTCGCCTGCCACCTTAGAATCCTTTCTTCCCTCCCTCCTATGTTCCCTCCAGGCCTCTGACATTCCCAGATGTTAGGAAACTTTGACTGTTCAAGTTTTCAAGGCACTCCTCTCCAGTGAACAGACATTCCAAAACAATCTAAGTGTCCCTTTATAGGGGCTTTGCTAAATAAATCATGTTTTATCCATATAAAGAAAGACTATACAGCTGTTTTTAAGGAAAAGAAGAAGGAGGAGGAAGAGGAGGAGGAGTAGGAAGAAGAGAAGAAGAGGCCATCTTTCGTAATTATTGGAAAATCTCCCACATATATTAAGTGGAAAAAAGACAAGGCGTATAACAGTGAATATATTATCTGTAGTATAAGAAAGGAAGACTATAAGAGCATGAATTTGTCTATGCTTGCATATGCATAAAGAAGCACTGGGAGGATAGAGAAGAAGCTAATTAAACCAGTTCCCTATAAGTATGGGTGGGGGGAAGAAAGGGGTGGATGGGGATGGTGGAAGTGAGACTCCTTGATATATTCCTTTTTATATCATTTTTGTTTTTGAACCTTTGAATGGATTCAATATAAATTATTTAAAGAAACAAACTTTTTGGGGGAAGGGGATTCCTAAAGCACCAAGGAAACTGAACAGCTATGATTCTGCAATGGACAGGCCCTCAAATTGCAGAGAAAGAAGCCAGGGCCACTTTGTTTTTACGACCTGGAGGGTGGCATCCCTGTGTGCTAGGTTATATTTGCCAGGCAATTTGGGCCTGTGTGGCCAAGTGCTTCTGAGAGGTCCTGAGCATGTGAAGAAAGGGTAAGGGAGGTGTTAGGATGTGTTTGGCTGACACTGTCCGGTTTAGGGGAGTCCTGTTATCTGCAGGATTCAGTGGCAGACTGTTCTGGATCTGGAAAGGGCTGGAGGGCAGAGAGACAGCTTCATTAAGACAGGGGTGAGCAGGGAGGAGAGGACCAGAGGCAAGGTGGGGGGTGGTATTGGAGAAGGGGTCTCGGCTCTTGAGGGTCTTGGGAGAAAAAGAGGGCTAAGGAGGGATTGCAGAGGGGAAGAAGGCTTCATTTCTCTCTTTTAAAAATCCTGTTTTCCCCCAAGGCCAGCCCTTCCCCAGGCCACGCTCTCAATGTCCCTCTGTTCTGCTCCAGCAGCAGAAGGTTTGGCTCTGAGGAGGAGACTGTGCAGAGCTGCCCCCGCCCCTCCCCACCATCTGACGGTCCTTTGTGTCCACAGAGCTTGGTAGGGTGATACCAAGGGGAAAAAAATCCTTCCTCGCTTCGGGAAGTTTTCTGACTTCCCGGGCTCTCAATGCAATAGGGAACCGTGGCAGGCCGGCTCCAAAGCTGGGGAGGGGGACTGGAGTCGGGGGGCTGGGCAGCCAGGGATTGGCGGCCGCGGCGCCGCAGCTGGCCGCGTCTCCTCCCGCCACCCCCGCCCCTCGGCCCCGCGGCAGCTGGGCCCAGGCTCTCCCCTTCCCCCCAGCCCTTTGTGGCTCCAGTTTATTTTCCAGTTAATGAAACGGGGCGGGGGGGGGGGGGTCTGAGTCATTGCGGCTGCCCCTGGAGACGCTGGAGTTCTGAAGGCATCTCCTCCCCGCGCCTCCAACCTGTGCGTCCCCAGTCCCTCGCCCACAGCCCCACCTTCGCGCCAGGCTGCCGTTGGGTTACACCTGCCCGGGGTCCCCTCCATCTCCCCTACCTACCAGGGACCTCACTCGCCGGGAGTGACTGCGAAGGGGCCTGGGCCAAGGCCATTGTTCGGTGGTGTGGGAGTGAAAACCCTGCGGCTTGGAAGTCTAATCCTGAACCTGCCATTTACCGGCTGTGTGTCTTCCAGCCAGTCACTCAACCCCTCTGAGCCCTTGCTGTAGCTTCTGTAAAACAAACTGTAGAGAGTTAGGTGACTTTGCTCTCCCTTTTGGGTAGTGGGGTGGGGAAGGTGCGGGCAAAGGGAAACAGAAGAAACGGAGAGAGGAAACAAGCCTCCAACTGAAGAACCTTGGGCGGGTTACCCAGCAGCTCTGGGATGTTAGTTACTTCATTTATAAAATGGAGGAAACAGTGATACCTACTCTGTGTGGCTGTCCCGAGGGGTAGAAGAGATAAGTCAGGGAAAGTCCTTGAAGGAGTGCCGGCACACAGTCAACTCCTAAGAAAAGCCCTGCCATTGTAATTATGCTGTTGCCTTTATTCAACATTACCTTAATAAAATACCAGTGTTGTGGACAGAGGTGGATACAGGTGTAGGGGGCCCGAAGCTTTTATGGTTTGTGGAGGGCTCCCTTCAAGGAAAGGAATACAAAATTTACAAATTTTAAAAAGCTGGCAAATCAACAATCATAAAAATAAAATTATGAAACTTTTTATTAACTAACTGCCTGACACGCCTACATAGTATTTTTTCTACTTCTTTGGCTGCAAACTCTTTGACTGAGTCTTCATAATGATTTTGTCATTTTTTATAGAAAGAGCAGAAAGATCATTTAGTTCTCCTCTTGTATGGTTGATTGAAATTTGTTTTTTTAAATTATTGATAGTTTAGAAAATTTCTATCTAAAGAAACCATATATAGTTATATTGTATATAACGCCATATATAATTTTAGGATTTTTGTCAAATTTGACAAACAAAAAACTCTACTAGTTTTTTTCATAACTGGGCTGCAAAATTTCAGGCCTGTTGTGTTAAGCAGTAACTACTCTCAAATACTTGTAAAGGACAACATTCATTAACCATTTTATCCTTGTTTTAGTGACCCCTTATGAGTTTTATGTTCTCATTCTCAAATCACTAAGATATTTAAACTTTTTCCAATTCATATGAGTCGCTCCTCTTCATTAAGTGGAATATTATTAACAAATTGGAAAGAGTTGACCTACAATCTATCTCTTCCCCTTAATGAAATAACACTTTGGAAATAATTCTGAGTTTTGTTACAATTCACTTCTCAATGTCAGAATAATTTCTATTTAATAACTTCATTTAAAGTATATGAAAAAATTACAGATGGTATCTTTATAATTGTATACACTATCTTATTGAGCACATTCCTGATAGGAAAGAAGTTCTGGTTTGACAAAGCATCTCTGAGAACCAAATCCACCACTTGCAATTTTATGAGTCTGGTGATTAGAATTTTCCACTGACTAGCTTCTGGCTCCATACATTTCAAACACTGTTCCTCCTTTACGACCAGGTACTCAAGGCCAAGTACCAGAGGGCACGTTCTTATCACATGCCCCTGAGGTCCTGCAGCTACATGTCCTGATGCTAGGTGAGTCAGCCATAGGAACAGGAGCTAGCAGGCACTGTACATGATAGCGACTGTGAACCACATAACATGTGCCTTTAATCCAAACTAAATGTGTTCTCAACTCAATTTCCCCTTAGCCCCCAGATCCCAAAAATGCCCAGGGCTCCTCCACTGTCTGACTTGAGGGGAGGTGGGATGGAGGGGAAGAGATAACAGAAAGTTGTGGTTATAGTATTTCTTCTTTTATCTTTTATATATAGCCACACGAATACACTGGCAGGACCCCTCCCAGGGCCTTAGAAGGGCCCTGAGCAAGTGAACTTCATTAACTTCAGGCTAGCTATAATTTCAGGAGCTCTAGGTCTCTCTGGAACACCCCAAAGATGTCTCCTTATCAAGTCTCAAGGTGTTGTAATATGTCATATGTAATATGTCAGAAATGTATACATTTGAACAAAGCATTGCCCAGCCTTAGCTCTCTTTTAAAATACCCTTGAGGGGTGGGGAGGGCAGCATATGGGGATCACTCACACTTTAGTATGAACGCGTTAGCCAGGAGAGGTTTAGAACAGCAGAAGTAACTCTCAGGTTGTAGAATAAAGATTCAAGAAGGAGGCACTATCACCAAAGGCAAACTTCCTTCAATTCACAATTTTGCTTGGGAGTGAAGGCTGCTGGACTCTGCAGCCAAATTTTGGGTTACAAGTGGCCTGTGGGGGTGGGGGTGAGGGGAAAGAACCCCCATAGTCTCCCAGCATCATTTTTAGTCACTTTTGGATTCCGAGCAATACTACAAGAGAGAAGATTTATGGGTAATATTAGTAGCAAATTTTCAACAAAATCACTTGATAAATATTTTGGGTTTTATTCAGTGCTTTAAGTCACATGCTGGTGACTTAACTCAGGAGAAATTGGAAGGGCCCATCACTTTTTCTAACTTACTTTGGGTTGCTTGCCCCATTGCCACCTGTCACCACTCCCCAACCTTGGCTTGGAGGAAACCATGGCTCAGGTGCCAGCCTAGCTGAGCTGTGCTACCAACATCCCATCCCCATCACACCTTGGGCATTTTCTAGTTCACACTTTCCCTGAAGTGGGAAAGGTCAAGGGAGAATCTCAGTTCATCTTTGCTTCTCTCTCCATTCAGACTCTAACCAGAGGTAGTAGTAACAATCACCAAGGAAGCTCCCGAAGCAGAGGAGTCGAGAAGGGAGAGGAGAGCCCGTTGCTGTGAGGACGGGTGGCCGCAGGTGACTTGTTTATCTCACAGTCTCTTTTGTTGGCTCTGAACTTTCTTTATCCATGCAAATGAGGCATGTCTAGAATATAGACAGGGCCTGGGGCTTCTTCCATAGCAGCAATTCTCTGACAAGCTTCCTTAGAAAATTCCATTCTGATAACCCCGGGGACCTGAACAGGCCACACTGGAACCAGCTGTGAAGAGACAGGCTCTTCTAGGCTGTCTGTGTGCAGCGTCTCTGAAAAGAGGATGCAGTCCTGGGATATTATATAGAAACCAGGCTATAGAACTCTCAGTTATGGTCTTGAAGAGTGGAAGAAACATGGTAGAGTCTGACCGACTGGGTGAGAATCCTGTGTTCACCTTGGCATGCTATTTGACTTTGGGCAAGCTACTTACCTTCTATACCTCCACAGGGAAGTAGGAAGGGTAACACCTACCTGGCAATGGTAAGGATGGAAAATAATGCCTTTAAAGTGACTAGCACTGTGCCTGACAGGTTGTAGATGCTCAAGAGTACCCGGGGTCACAGAAGGGACCAATATTTGATTTAAGAAACATTCTCTGAACTTCCTCCATGTGATTGGTCCGGAGCAGATCCTGAGGCAGAAATTAAGATGCATGAGGAAGTGTCCACAATTTGAGGAGAACACAAGGCATTTCTACAGATGACCCAAAGGAGAGGAGAGTGAGGGTCACTGGCATCGGGAGGAGGGTATCAAAAGGCACGTCACTAGGGAAGCGGATGTGGCTCAATCGATAGGGCTCCCGTTTACCATATGGAAGGCCCCGGGTTCGATTCCCGGGGCCTCCTGGTGAAGGCAAGCCAGCCCGTGTGGCGTGGTGAGCTGATGCAGCAAGATGACCCAACAAAGGGAGACAAGTAGACACAGAAAAACGCACAGCAAATGGACACTGCGAGCACAAGCAGCAAGGGGGGATAAATAAATAAATAAATAAAATCTTTAAAAAAAAAAAAAAAGGCACTTCACTAGGGGGCGGATGTGGCTCAAATGGTTGGGCGCTGTCTGCCATATGGAGGGACCTGGGTTCGATCCCTGGGACCTCCCAGTAAAATAAAATATATATATATAGAAGGCGCATGGGCTGCCAGGCTCTGTGTGCTGGTGAGCCGCCAGGCCCCGGGAGCCATGCAGCAAGATGATGACATAACAGGAGAGAGACGCAGGGGAGACACAAGACGAGATGCTCCGAAAGCCAGGAACTGAGGTGGCGCAGGTGGCAGAACACCTCTCTCCTACATCGGAGGTCTCCAGGATCGAATCCTGGTGAAGACTGGAGGAGGAGGATGAAAAGAGATGGCAGGAAACAGACACAGAGAATTGCCCAGCGAATGGACATGAAACAGCAAATGGGGAAGGGGCCATTTAAAATGGATAAAGTAAATAAATAAATCTTTTTAAAAAAAAAAAAAAAAAAAGGGGCATCACTGGGGCAGTTCAGGGAAAATATTGCATCTGGGTTGGTTCTTGAAGGAAGTGTTTTACCTGGAGATTGCTGGTAGACAAGTAGGCCATGTGAGGGAAAAGCACAGAAAGCCACAAAGGGGTTAAAAACCTAGAGACCAGGGAAGCGGATGTGGCTCAAGCGATTGAGCTCCCACCTACTACATGGGAGGTCCGTGGTTCCGTTCCCTGTGCCTCTAAAGAAGACAGAGAGCTGGTGCGATGGGAAGTTGTGGCAAGCTGACATAACAAGATGATGCAACAAAAGACACAAGAAGAAAAAACATAATGAGAGACACAACAAAGCAGGGAGCAGAGGTGGCTCAAGCGATTAGGCACCTCCCTCCCACATCAGAGGTCCCGGGTTCAGTTCCTTGTTCCTCCAAAACCAACAAGGAAGATGAACAGACACAGCAAAGTGCAAACAAAGAGGGGGTAGGGAGAAATAAATAAACAAAATAAATCTTTTTATTTTTTATTTATTTATTTTCTTACCAGGAGGTCCTGGGGATCGAACCTCAGTCCCTCCATATGGTAGACGGATGCCGAACCTCTTGAGCCACATCCGTTTCCCTAAAATAAATCTTTTTAAAAAACAAAAAACTCTAGGGATTGTTTGGGGAAACACTAATAGGCTGGACATTAGGGTACATGTGGAGTATATAAATAAAGCTGGAAGGCAGTAAAGCTGGCCATGAAGCCAGAAGGTAAGTTAAGGCTGAGAGAAGATGGCATTGCTCGCCTCCAGTGCCAGATTTTAGTGTTCATAATGCACTTGGAAATGGGGAACCACTGCAGGGTGCAGAATGTACATTCGTTGAGAGACAGGTCCACTCTTCAGAGCACCCAAGAAGCAACAGAACAGGGGCCAAGCCCATCCGTAGTATTTCCTTAGAAGAACGAGGAATGTGGCCACAACTGGACAGAGGAGCGAGGGAGGGCAGGTGGGCAGGGAGAAGTACTAGTGAGTTACACCGTTATAAATACACTTTAGGGCCGTGTGACTTGGCCATAAATTGCCGCACTGTGCTCAGGTGATGTCACCCGAGGCATGGCTGTATTTATAGCTTTGTTCACTGTTCCCTGTGATTCTTTTTTTTTTTTTTTTTGGCACATGCAAGGTAATATGTGTCTCCCCACCACACACTCACCCTGAACAAGAGAAGATAAACTTTTATGCCGTTTCTGCTCTTCTTCCAGCTCTCCCTGGAGAATGATTTCCTGGAACTTATCAAATGCCTACTTAGTGGGGAAGTTCATCCTGCAGTCTAATCACTAGCCCTCTCACTCTGTGCTCTGTAAAATGGAGCCCAACCACCTCCCTACTACAGAAAATCCTTTTAGAACTCAGAATTAGGAATATTTCTCTCTCTTCCCTCAGTCCTTTGAGCCTACTATGTGCCAGGCACAAGGGTCACAGCAGTGGACAAGAGCAGCACAGACTCACCCAGACAGGGCTTACGGTCCAGCAGGGAGAGGGGACACTGACTGCCTCGATCCTGGTGTGATCCACGTTACCAGTGGAAACAGAGGATGCTTGGGGCAATAACAGGCCACCTGCCCCACCTGAAGAATCAGAGAAGGCGTCCACAGAGAGGTGACGTTTCGCGGGAGGTCTGAGGATGAGTAAGACTTAGCCTACGTGTGAGGTGGGGGCAGGGCCCAGGGTGGGAAATAACATTCCTGGCAAGGGAGCAGCACCTGGTCAAGGTCTGATGATGAGAGAAATGTGGCCAGTTCCAAGAACTCTGAGAAGCCTGGTAGAACTGGAGTTTAAGGACAAGAGGGGGCATGGGGAGAAACGAGGCTGGGAGGCAAGCCAAGTGCATCCCAGGCAGCTGAGCAAGACAAGAGAAAGAGACTGCCTGATCCTAAGGGTAATGGGAGCCACGCCCATTAGGCAGGAGAGTCCTGTGGTCAGATTTGTCTTTGAGAAAGATCACCGGGGCTGCAGAGAATGGAACTGATGAGAAAGGGGTGGGAGCAGATGTGGAGAAGCTATTGCTGGTGGTGAAGCAGCAGATGACAGCCTGGATCAGAGTGGTGACAGTGGACATGGAAGGAAATGGGCCACGGCCTTAAAAATAATAAGGTGAATGGGGGAGGAAGAGAGAGCCAGCAAGTACAGACTCCCACGTGTCTGATTGGAACAAAGGATGGAGGGTGGTACCATTCTTGAAAAGGGACCACTGAAGAAAGAGCTGGGTTTTTTGGTAGGGAGGGAGAGAGGGCAACTATTACCTCTGGATTTGCTTTCTCCTGGATCTGGTTCCAAAGCCTAGCCCAGGGGCCTGCATGGCGGGGACTTATGGATGGGGCTGGAGAAAAATTTGAGACTAAGGGCGGGTGGAGGAGTACAAATTACCATGCTTGAAAGAGGGGAGCTTGGTGCCAAGGCCTCATTGCGGGGCTGGAAGCAGAGGGCGGACATTAAACCAACATTCTCCATCTGTCCATTTAGGAAATGCCACCGGAGCCAGCGGCCAGACCCTGCCTGGCTGCTAGGCCTGTTCCCTGGCACAGAAGCAGGGAAGCCAGTAGGAGCTGGAACAGGCACCCCTTGCCTGGAACGTGGCTGTCACATGTAGTGAGGTCCACCATGACCTGCGCAGGCAGTGGGAGTCAGGACCTGGGACCCTGACCCTGGGCCTTGGGAGGAATCCTGGCTAGAAATGGGGCCCCCAAAATGTCGAGAAGCAGTTCTCAAACAGGGAGCATCTGTAGAAGAGCCTGTGTGCCTGATGGGAGCCCTCAGCCACGTGTCACAGTCCCCATGGGGTATCAAAGCTGGCAGGAAACCAAGGCCCAGAGAAGGGGAACTGTTTTCTCACACTTCAAACTTCTGATCAAAGATCCTAATTTTCAATATTCAACTCTAGGAAACTTATATTTAATGCCTTCAAGCTGAGTTCAGTAACTCTTGCTCTGCACTCTTAAAAAACAAGGGCATTTTTCTCTCTCTGTACTTCCCAACTCTGTTGTCATGACCTGTCAGTCTTTCCAGTAGACTTTGAGTTCCTAGAGGACAAGGGGTAGGTTCCATTCATCTTTGAATCCCAGGTGCTTAGCCTGCTGCCCGGCCCACAGCAAGCTTCTGATACATGTTTGTGTGATGAATGGACGGGGAAATGGGTGCATGAACTAAATAATATAATCTTTTTTTTTTATTTTTTATTTTATTTATTTATTTATTCATTTATCCCCCGCTTGCTGCTTGTGCTCGCTGGGTCAGCTAACCACGCCGCGCGGGCGGGCTTGCCTTCACCAGGAGGCCCCGGGAACCGAACCCGGGACCTCCCATATGGTAAACGGGAGCCCTACTGATTGAGCCACAGCCGCTTCCCTAAATAATATAATCTTAACCTAAACCCTTAGTCGTTCTCTTTGAGGATTATAAGGGTTGGAGTGATATTTTTAAGGGCTTTGCTTTAAGCGAATGGCTTCTCTTATAATCAGGGCTAAATAAGCTGTTCATATGAACCTGATTCTCACTGCACCCTTAAAGCTGCTATGCTGTTAGTGACCTTAACTGAGCTCCAGGCCATCATCCTAGCTACCAGCTTGGTCTCCTCTCTAGCTTAGATGGAACATCAACCATAACCCCATAACCCAGTCCTGATACTAAGTGTATCTAATGAGTGGGGGGTTTAGGTCTCTGCAGAAGCACTGAGGAATGCTAAAGGTTAAGAGACAGCGAGCGTTCAGAGGCGACTGGCACCGCGGAGTGATTGTGTTGCGCGGTGTTCAGGTGGCGTGACGGCGCTCGCGGTGTCGCTGTCTTCACTAAACTGTCAAAATGCAGATCTTCGTGAAAACACTGACCGGCTGGCCCATCACCCTGGAGGTGGAGCCCAGTGACACAGGCCAAGATCTAGGGCAAGGAAGGCTTCCCCGTGGCCAGCAGCCGGAAGGCGGCCGGGCTCTGGCCGCAGCACCGGGGGGCAGTCCCCGGTGCACCCGGGCCTGGGCCTGCAGGTGGCTGCTAGTTCTTCAATCCTGCAGTCACGGTGGCCCAGTGATGGCGAGTCTGCACTCTAGCCATTTGCCCCAAATTAAGTTTAGAAGTTACCAGCTTCAGTAATAGCTGAACCTGTTCCAAATGTTAATAAAGGTTTTGTTGGAAGGTGGGTGGGTGGGGGGAAAGACTGACAATGGGACTTGGAGGTAGGATTTAAGGAAACCAAAGCCAAGAGCCAAAGAAGCTGAGCGATTCATCCCTTCTCCAAGCCCCTGCCTCCTGTCCCCTGGATTCTCTCCCTGATATTCAGGTGCCTGCAGGAGACCACAGCGAGACAGTGTTCAGAGTTGTTTGGGTCTAAGCGGTGCCTTAGGTAATAAAAGCATTTGAGTTGGCTCTGGGGATGGGGAGGGGTGAGAAAGTGGTAGTGAGAGCCCTGAATTCAGGCAGGAGGAACGAGTTTCCAGGCTCAGAATTCCCTTCCCCACTCTTTTTGCAAGGCCTGGGTTCTGGTCCCAGCTCTCCTAGAACTTGCTTTGTGACCTGTGACAAATCATTTCACTATCTTGAAGGAGAATGGCATTCGTGTTGCCTGAGGCCCCATCCAGTTCTGCTGTTTGATGTTTGAGTCATGAGTTCACATTACTTTTTCCATTTTTTCCTAATTAAGTCCACTTCCCTACTCTCCTCTCCCCTATTCACCCATCTCATATCTCATAACCTCAGTACCTCTTCCTGGGGCCCCGGAGCCCTAACCTTCTTTTCTCTTTCTCTGAGCAGGTCTCTTCCACTGGCTGCTCATTTGAAGGAGGAATCTTCCAATCCCTGTGAGCTCAGGCAATGAAATCCTCATTAAACCTAATAAGAGATAACTGGTCCATTTAGCACAAATTGTTTCCCCATGTTGGAACTGGAATATGAAGCATTGAAAAGAGAGGGGTTGAACATGGGTGCTCACAGGCAGGGCTGGTCCATGGCAAACATCCCATGGGAGCCTGCCTTTGCCAAGGCCGTCTTTTCCCAGCCCTTGCCTCTGAGCAGCTTCAACCTATGCAAACCATCTCTCCCTACATCTTCTGGACTCTCCTCCTCAGTCCCTTTATTCCTTTCCCTGTGACAGCCACATACCTCCCTCAGATGAGCCCTTCCTATGAACCTTGACTCAGTGGTCCCCCTTCCCCTTCTGTTGGAGGCTGAGGGTGGCCACGCAGTGACTGCACTGCTGCCCAGGATTCCCAGTTTCTGCTGAGCTTCCTTCCAGCTTCCACCAAGGAGCTGGGCCTCCTTAAAGTGCCACTGTTGCTCTGCACAGAGATGGGAGAGGGTGGACAAGTACACTTTTGAGTGCTGAGACCACCAGGCCTAGACAAGACTCAGCATAGTCGACAAAGCTGAATGAGAAACCACCAGTCCCTGGGCCCATAAGTCCTCTCCTGTCTCCCTTGCAGGGCCAGGAGCTCTTTCCAGAGAGGCTAGGCCTGGCTGGACCCGGGCCCGGGGTTCCTGGGTCTCTAAGGTGTGGCCCAGGCCCTTAGACCAATGCTGGTCTTCCTCCTGCCCCTGCCCCCTCCCCTCACAGTGCAGATTGGGGCCCCTCCCCATTGCCATTAGCACTGTACCCTCCTCTGCCCTTAATCTTGTACATCTCAAAAGCCAGATATCTTTTGTTTTTTTTTTAATTTCTATTTATTTATTCTACCCCCCCACCCCTCCAGTTGTTCTGTGCTTGCTGTCTGCTCTCTGTGTGTTCTTCTGTGTCTTCTTGTCTTTTCGTTAGGTGGCACTGGGAAACGATCCTGGGACCTTCCAGAGTGGAGAGAGGTGCTCAACCTCTTTTTTTTTTTTTTTTTTTAAGATTTTATTTATTTATTCATCCATCCCCCCCCTGCTGCCTGTGCTCGCTGGGTCAGCTAACCACGCTGTGCGGGCGGGCCTGCCTTCACCAGGAGGCCCCGGGAACCGAACCCGGGGCCTCCCACATGGCAAACGGGAGCCCTACTGATTGAGCCACAGCCGCCTCCCAATGCTCAACCTCTTGAGCCACCTCAGCTCCCTGGTCTGCTGCGTCTCTTATTGTCTCTCCTCTGTGTCTCTTTTTGTTGTGTCATCTTGCTGCTCCAGCTCTCTGCATGGGCTAACACTCCTGTGCAGGCCAGCACTCCACATGGGCCAGCTCACTGCGTGGGCCAGCTTGCCTTTCACCAGGAGGCCCCGGGAATTGAACCCTGGACCTCCTATATGGTAAGCAGGAGCTCAATCGTTTGAGCCACATCTGTTTCCCAAAAGCTGGATATCTTAAGGAAAAGGAGAACAAGAGCAAATGGACCAGTATTGCAGCAGGAAAGCTCAAGGCCTATTATCTAGAAGAATTTATGCAGCCACCTGGGCTCCAAGAAGTAAAAGTGGAGAAGGAATGAAGAGTCTCCTTTGGTGGGAAGAGCCCCCTTTTGAAGCAGGGGTGCATCTCTCAGTGCTCTGGGCTATCGTCACTGCAGCAGGGGGAGGGACAAGGTGACCTCTGGTGGTCCCTCATCCTTGGGGACTTAGGGTTTCCTTTATGATCCGGATTACTTTTTAGGCTGAAAATCAGGATCACTGGTAAGCAGCAGGGAAACGATCTTCCACCCTCTCTAGGGGGAAAGAAGACAATTTATAGAATTGTTCTGCTGTCCTTAGCCCTCACTGAGACAAAGAATTCAGTTCTGTCTCTCAGGGTGGCTTCTCCTGCAGATGGTCATAAATGGCCTTCCTGCTCACTCCCTGACCTCTTGGTCTTTTTTGCTTCTGCACTCAAAAAATTATTAATATTTCTCTTAACTCCATATATAACCTTTGGCTGCTTCCCTGCTTTTTCCTAAGTGAAGAGGCATCCATTGGGATCACTACCTTTGCCTCCAAACCGGGCCCTATGCACAGTGATGAGGAGAAATCCAGCAAGAGAAAGATATGAAAGGTCCCTGCTTGGGGGTGGGGGGTGGGGGTGCATCCAAACAGAAAATAATCACAGCTAGTATTTACGGTGCATTCATGTTCTAGGAGCTGCATGGACTCTGGCTCACTTAATCGTCACAGCCACTCTGTAAAGTTAAGTGCTAGTATGATCCCTGTTTTCAGATGAAGAAACCAAGGGTTAGGAAGATTATATAAATAAACTTTCAAGGTCACACAGAAAGAAAGGGGCAAAACCTGGATTCAAATCCCCTTGGTCTGGCCTCAGTGCCAATGTGCTTTGTTCTCAACCACTATGTGCCTTTCTGATTGGGGAGGGGGCACCCCCCCCCTTCTTCCCTGCCCTCAGAGAGCTCCAGACTGAGGAGACATGCATAGCCTTGCTCTAGGAAGTCCCGAGTTTGGTAGGGGAGGCATATATCCTGTCCTGGGGAGGTGTGTCTAGTCTGTTGGAAGTGACACAGGCTTTGTCTTCAAGAGCATCCATCTGATACTGGGGGCACAATCCCAGCATGCTCTCAGTTTGATGAGAGTTATGTGATTAGACTCCAGGAAACTCAAGCAGTTCATTCAATTAGAATTGTGAACATTAGAACTGGAGAGATGAGAAATGGGTCAAAGTTGGGGGAGCTTAATTGGGGGTACTCTCTAGAAGGAAGGGAGGGTGATACAGGATTGGCAACAAGCAAAAGAACTGCTGATGGAGAGGAGAGAATAGGGCACCTTCCTGGGGTGCAGACCTGCTGAGTTCAATGCCTGGCTAGTGGGGTTTGCTTAGCTCCATGGTTCTCAGCCCTGGCTGCCCGTTAGAATCACCTGGGGAGACGTTTAAAAATGCTGATGCTTCCATATGGGAGACGGATGCCCAACCATTTGAGCCACATCCGCCCCCCCCCCACAATCTATATTTAGAAAGTGTGTTAAGTGTGCTTCCACTTGGACCTTCAAGTGGTTGGTGGGGTGAACTGCAATTATCCAGTTCCCAATTGTTAACGAGGGTTAAGAATTAACAATGATTATGATTACAGAATCTCTATACAGATGCTCTCTTTCTTACTTTTCCAGTATATTATAGAATAACCAAAGGTTAATAGCTGAAATTACTGAAACTGGCCAGATTGGCCCCATCCTTGCTTATGGTTATTTCAAAACTTGGCTCACCCTTGTGTCTACTTACTATTGTGATGGGAATTCTAGACAGATCTGATGTTTGTATATGGTCATTTCTTCCTGCCATTATGATGATTATATTCCAGGCAGATCTTACCCTTGTATATGAACATTTCTAATGAAATGGTAACACTCCACCTTCCTGTGGTTGAAATCCATAGGAAAAACCTTGTACCTAACTCCTGTTCTTTACCTACAGCTTCCAAATGCCTTGATTTCTGATAATGATTCTCTTGTGATTGTAATAAATTTGTGACTCACCCCTGTTTTGTATGCAAAAAAAAAAAAAAAAAAAAAAAAATGCTGATGCTTGGGCTTCACCCCAGAACAATTAATCTCTGGGTGTGAGACCAAGACTCTAGTGTATTTTTTTTTCTGCTTTATCTCTATATTTATTTACTTTATCCAACACAAAAAAGGATCAATTGCTAAAAAGAAAAAGAAAAAAGAAAAAAAAAAGAAAGAAACAATAACTGTCACCATTTTTAAAAAATATCATTTTTACTTGAAATCTTCATAAAAGACTGGTGTATTTTTAAATCCCCCCAGGAGATTCTAATGCACAGCTGGTGTTGAGGCCAGCTAGCTGAAGCAAAGGTCTTAAGCTCTGGGAGTGATTTATGTGCAGGGGAAACTGAGTTTGCTATGTTTGAGCAGGTGAGGATTTGAGTTTTAAAGGAGAGGAGGAGACAATTGGTGTCTGACAGGAGTGCAAAGTCCTCTCAATTAGGAAAGAATAGTCTCTTCAACAAATGGTGCCTGGAAAATTGGATCTCCATATGCAAAAGAATGAAGGCAGACCCCTACCTCACAGCATATACAAAACTTATCTTAAAATGGATCAAAAACCTATATAGGAACCCAAACTATAAAGCTCCTAAAAGACACCATTGGGAAACATCTTCAGAACCTTGTGTTAGGCAACGGATTGATTCTTAGACTTTACACCAAAAGCATGAGCAAGGAAAGAAAAAATAAATGAGTGGGACTTTACCAAAATTAAAAACTTTTGTGCATCAAAACACTACATCACGAAAGTAAAAAGACAACCTACAGAATGGAAGAAAATATTTGGAAACTACTACATATCTAATAAGGAAGGGTTTACTATTCAGAATATATAAAGAAACGCTGCAACTCAACAGCAGAAAGACAAACAACCCAATTTAAAAAAAATGGAATAAACATTTCTTCAAAGAAGATATACAAATGGCCAATAAGCACATGAAAAGATGCTCAACATCATTAGCAATTCGGGAAACGTAAATTAAGACCACAATGCGATACCACTTCACATACACTAGAATTTGCTACTATTTAAAAATAATAGAAAATAACAAGTATTGGAGAGGATGTGGAGAAATAGGAACTCTTGTTCATTGTTAGTGGCAATGTAAAATAGTGCAACCACTGCAGAAAGCAGTTTGGCCGATCCTCAGAAAGTTAAATATAGAATTACCAGATGACCAGGCAATCCCACTCCTAGGTATGTACCCAAAAGAAATGAAAGCAAGGACTTGTACAGACATTTGCACACTGATGTTCATAGTGACTATATTCACAATTGCCACAAGATAGAAGCAACCCAAATGTCCTTCAACAGATGAGTGAATAAACAAAATGTGGTATATGCACACAATAGAATATTATTTGGCCATAAAAAGGAATGAAGTCCTCACACATGCAACAACATGGGTGTACCTTAAAGACATCATGTTGAGTGAAATAAGCCAGGCACAAAAGGACAAATGGTGTATGATCTCATTGATATGAAATAATTAGAATAAGCAAATTCATACAGTCGGAAACTAGAACACAGGTTACCAGGGGCCAGGGTGAGGGTAGGGAACAGGGAGTTGATGCTCGACTGGTCCAGAGTTTCTGTTGGGGTGATAGAAGAGTTTTGGTGGTGGATGGTGGTGATGGTAGCACAGTACTGAGCATGTAATTAAAGTCACTCAGTTGTATATTGGAATGTGCTTAAAAGGGGAAATTTTATAAATTGTATAAATGTTATTAGAATAAACTTTTAAAAAGAACTGTACAGTATAAACTGTGAACCCTAATTAAACCATAGACTATAGTTAATAGTATAATTATAATAATATTGTTTCATCAATATTTATGAAGTCACCACACTAATGCAAAGTGTTATTAATAGGGAACTCTGTATGTCCTGTATGTTTTTTCTGTAAACCTACAACTTCTTTAATAAAAAATGGATAGCAGGAAGAAAAGTTAAGGGAAAAGGGAAGAGAGGTGAGATTGCTGCTTTGACTGGTAGGAGGGAGCTGGAGAAATCTGGCTCCTCTCTTACCACAGTTTAGGGATGAGATAGGAAGCCTAAGGGGAAGTCAAAATCTTTGTTAACCCAGTCCCTCCTCGCACTGAAAATCGCCACCAAACCTGAATACCAGAAGCTAGAAGGCAGGAAAGGAGCACTAAGCTACGAGCATTCTATTCTCTACTTCTGGACTTCTTAGCACTTTACTAAATTACTGTCAATATGGCCTTCCCTTCCAGGCACCTTCATGGAGAGTGAAAAGGAGAAAAGGCAGGCTCCCTGATATTCCAAGCATGCCCCTACCTCAGGGCCTTTGCACTAGCTGTTACCTTGGCCTGCTTCATTCTTCCCTCAGATGCCTGAATGGTTGAATCTCTGTCTTCCTTCAAGTCTCTGTTCAGATGTTACTTTAGTAGAGCAGCTTTCCCTGATTACTTACAAGAATATCGATTCCACCCTCCTCTCCACTCCCTATTCCTCTTATCCTGCTTTAATTATCTCCCAGAGCATTTGTAATAACCAGGCATGTTTTATATTTGTCTACTGTCCCCTACAACATGAAGGAGGAATTTTGTCTATTTTAAAAAAATTGGGGGGGCGGATGTGGCTCAAATGGTTGGGCGTCCGTCTGCCATATGGAGGGACCTGGGTTCGATCCCCAGGACCTGCCGGTAAAATAATATATATATATATATAGAAGGCGCATGGGCTGCCAGGCTCTGTGTGCCGCTGAGCTGTCGGCCCCGGGAGCCATGCAGCAGGATGATGACGTAACAGGGGAGAAACAAGATGAGATGCTCCGAAAGCTCCAGAATCCAGGAGCTGAGGTGGTGCAGGCAGCAGAATACCTCTCTCCTACATCGGAGATCTCCAGGATCGAATCCTGGTGAAGATTGGAGGAGGAGGATAAGAAGAGATGGCAGGAAACAGACACAGAGAATTGCCCAGCAAATGGACACAAAACAGCAAATGGGGAAGGGGGGGGTTAAAATGGATAAAGCAAATAAATAAATCTTTAAAAAAAAAAATTGTTATTGTATCTCCAAGGCCTAGAATTGTGACTGGAACATAGTAGGCACTGAAGAAATAGCTGTGGAATGCATGGTTAATGAATGATTAATAAGTGAGAGACCCATAAGCATCTGCAGTTGGTGTATTTCTGTATCTGTGTATGTGTGTTTGGGGTTGTATTCCAGTTTTTCTGGGTGTAGCCATTGGGCAATTTGATGTAATTATGAATTCCAAAAATCTATTTTGGATCATGCTTGTAAAATGGTCTGTTAATCTGGGCATGATTAAGTTGTGATTAGGGCCACGTCAGTAGGGCATTGAGCCCCATCCCTTGGTGGGTGGGGGAATCAAATATAAAAGGCAAGGCAAAGGACAGAGGGAGCAGTTCTGATGTTGGAGTTTTGAGGCTGGGGCTGGGGAGGTGAGCAGATGGAGGAGCTTGGTAGTGAGGAAGGAGAGAAAGCCCCGGGATAGAGATGAGCCATTCGCCTGAGAGTTCACAGCTGGCCTTGTGGAGAGAAGCAAAGCCTAGAGAGCCTCATAGTCTACAGCTGACCTTGTGGAGGAAACAGAGGAGCTAAGCCTGAAGAGAAACGCAGCCCGGGGAAGAGAGGAACCCAAGAAGCCTGAACCCTGGCAAACGTCAGCAGCTGTCTTGCTCCAACCTGTGGCAATGGACTTTGGTGAGGGAAGAAACTTATGCTTTATGGCCTGGTATCTGTGGACTTCTACCCCAAATAAATACCCTTTATAAAAACCAACCCATTTCTGGTATTTTGCATCAGCACCCCTTTGGCTGACTAATACATTGGGCTAGGAATGGCTCTTTAGCTTTAAACTGTACGTTTGCCTGCGTGTATGTGTTTGCAAACCTATGCAGGATTCTCAGGGTATATGCATATCTGGGCTTCTGAAAATGAGCTTGTGTGTTTTTCTTGCATGTCCTCTACTTGTGTGTGTGTCTGGACCATTCAGCCTGGTGTCAGGATCTGTGGATGAAAGAGAATATGTGGCCGCCTCCCATCAGCAGAGGGCAGCAGAGAGCCATCAGCGTTCACTCGGGGGCCAAAATCCAGGAATCTTGGCCGGGAGCGTTAGGGACCCAGGAGACCTGGGAAATCGGAGGAAAGAAGGGGAGGCCTCTCTAGACCAGCGCAGTCCTGCGAAGTTGGGCAATTTCTGTGACTCCTCTGTTATTTCTCCTAGACTCATCTTTAGGGACCGAGACGTCTGGACACCAACTGAGCAACCCTGTGGGCCAAAGCGTTGGGTTAGGGGTTGAGAGAGGAGCTAGTTACCAAACTGGACTCTTAGGAAAAAGGAGGCCCCTCCTGAATGTCCTGGTTACTTTTTTCGGGAATTCCCTCCCTTCCCAGTTCCTCGATCCCAGCCCCAAAGGATCCCGAACTCCTGCGTGCTTAGAGATCCTCTCTGGCTGCCTTCAGTGAGGCTCTGGCCCTTCGAAGCCGTCGAGTTGGTTTCTGGACGGGTGGATACCTAAGATGAACAAAGGACCGAGTCCACTACGCCTCTCGCCGCCCACGAAGGACCCCAACACTTCCCGTGGCCCCACTGTGTGGTGGGTGAGGCCCCCTGGCAGGCAAGAAGCAGCTCTGATTCCCTAGCCTCGAATTACGTAGGTGGGGCGAGGCATGTTTACCCCACCCCCACCATTCATCAGTCAATTGAGAATTCCCAATTTCGGGAATCCAGGGGTTAGATTCCGGGTGTGCTATATATTTTTAAAAAGAGGTCGTTAAGCTTGTTAACACTGATACACCGCCTGCCAGACGCGCACACACACGCTGCTCACGCCCTTCTCCCAGTCATCCCCTGGGCTAGAGGCGCCTTCCCGAGCCACCACTGCCCCCGCCCCCGCCCCCCATCGGCTGCCTGGTTCCTTAGCCCGTAGCTCGGGACCAAGATCGTGTGTATAAATGGGACGGGGGGGTGGGGGGCGGATGGGGGGCAGGGGTCCAGCCGTCCCGGCCCCAACGCCAGCGATTGCCACGCTCTTTGCCCCCTTTGCCTTTGCACTCAATTCCTTCCTCTCTTAGCTCTCCTTGCATCTCGGTTCCAGCGAGGGGTGTGAGTGTGCGAGCGAGCGCGCCCGGGGCGGAGGGGGAGGGGTTGTGGAGGGAGGCGCCGTCGGAGGGAAAGTAGACGTCAGGAGGAGGGAGGGAGGGAGGGAAAGAGGGAAGGGAAGAGAAAGGAGAGCGGCATAGAGAACGAGAGAGACCTGGAGAGATAAAGCCTGAGAGGAGAGATCATAAAACAGGGAGGGGGACAGAGAGCGAGAGCGAGAGAGTGAGAAAGAAACGGGACGAGAAAAAGGACTGGGAGGAAAGAGAGATATAAAGAGGAACGGAGGGAAGGGAAGTGAGTTTGTGCGCGCGCGTGTGTGTGTGTGTGTGCTTGTGCGCGGGGGCGGGCGCGGGCGGGCGGGGGGCGGGCTCCCGGGCTCCCCTCCTCCCCAGCCCGCTGCTCTCGCTCGTCGCCAACTCTGGGCCCCAGCCGCCGGCGGGCGCACGGCGGGCGAACAGCATGCTGAGCCTTCTCGTCTGGATCCTCACTCTCTCCGACACTTTCTCCCAAGGTAAGGCCCCCCCCGCCCCCTTCCCGGGCGTCCGGCTCCCACTCCAGGGGCCGGAGAGCTGAGCCCGGGGAAGGGGAGCGCTGGGGTGCCGGGCGACCCGCGGCCAGCCCCCGGGGGCGAGAAGCCACGAGGCAGGATCACGTCGCGGCGTTTCTGGGGGAGGGGGCGCGGAGTACCCCGAACTGGAGAGAATGAGTTTTCCGTTGATTTGCCCAAGTTGTTTCCTCCAGCTGCGCGGGAGGACGGAGAATTGGGGTCGCGAGGGCCGGAGGTGGGAGTAAAAAAGGGACCCTAAACGCTCGAAGTCTTCCAAAGCCTCTGGAAGCCCACCTACCCCCACCCTCTGAGGCCGGGGGTCCCGGCGCCTGGCCCCGGGCTAAGGGGAAGGCTGGGATTTCACATCTTGGGGGTGGGGGTGCGCGGAAGGCTTGGGTGCTAGGGTTCTCTGAGATGTTGATAAGGGAATCCCCCCCACTCCGGTCCAGCCCCTCGGGGCGGGGGGTGGGGCAGTGTATTGCGTCTGAGCCGCGGCTCCACACTACCGGGGGCCGCCCCCTTTAGAGGGAGGGAGGGGTGCCTCCGGGCCTCTACCGGGAATTTGGAACCCCTGTCCACGGAGGCTCTGGGTGAGGAGCGGAGTTCCAAAGGCAGCTTGCATTCGGGGGGTACGGGACTTCAGGGGGCCTTAATACCCCACTTGGGGTCAGGAAAGTGCTGGGGCCTGGGGTTATTTGGAACTGGCAGGGGAGAAGCTGGGAGGTGAGAAAGGTGAGGGAGATGTTGAGAGATATGTGGATATCAATGAATCCCCAGACAGGGCTGTGAGGGGAAGAGAATGGTGCTGAGGGAACCGACAGCTCAGGCTCCAGTCCGGAGGGGTCCTTGGGAGTGGGTTCTTGCCCCCTGGATCTGACTCTAAGGAGGATTAAATCCCTCTGAGCTCTCCCCCACCCCACCAATGGAGCTGACACAGAAATGGACACACACCACCACCCGGTCGCAGACATGGAGACAGACTACTCACCCACTGAGACAGACATACCCACAAACATCACCCGCGCTGACAGACACATCTACACAAAGACACTGACACGTCTGAGGACGACGCTCTGATTCCTCCCCTACATGGGCACATCCTTGCATACCCATGCACCCAGACACATCAAAGCTCATATACAGAGTACACACATGCATGCAGACGTTTGCAAGGACACACTACACAGTTAGACACAGAGGGCCTTCTACAAACAACCAACCCTCGAGCAAACAAAGAAACTGGAACAGAAATTCAAATAAGCGGACAGATGCCTAAGGAGATGGACAGGCTGTAAAATGGAGGCGGTGGTCTCTGTTTTGGGCAGAGGAGGCATCTGGGCAGAGCGAAGTTGGCTTGGCTAGAATAGTCCCAGGCATTGCCCTGCTCAGTTTCCCTTCCCGAACTTGTGGTGTATGTTTGGGGGTGAGGTGTTCCTGAACCCCTCCTCTTCCTGCCAGCCCCTTCCCAGCTCAGAAGGCAAAGCCTGGCTGAGTTCAGGGGTGGGGGGACATCTTGACCCTTCTTCCCCCATTAGACACCCATGTCGTCCCCACTCCCACCCCACGCACACTTAAGATATGGGAAGGGCGCACGCACCCACGGTATTAGTGGAGAGAGGGAGGTGGTGCTGGGCGAGAAGAGGGGGCCTGGCCATGGGCTTGGCAGGCCAGGCTAGTTGCTTGGCAGAAAGTTGGGGAGATGACCTAAGTTCTGACTTTGTTCAGCCACGCTGCCCGAGAGGGGGAGAGGGGGGAGGGCCATGTGGTGGCAGGAGGGGGCAGCTGGGTCAGTGCTGGTATGTGTTGGGGGCAAGCTTGTGTCTGCCCCTTTCCTGCAGCCCTCACATGTCAGGAACATGGATACGAACGGGCTCCAAGGAACAAAAGCTGCACTTAGCAAACCGGAGGGACAAGAGGATTGAATCGGGGACAGAAACCTTCAGAAAGAGGGAAGCCTGTGGTGTGTTCCTTTCTCCCTTTGGAAAGGGGGAGGGGCTAGGGGGCCCTGATCTTCCACATCCCTACCTCCAGCAGGAATGAAAGCAGGAGCTGATGAAAGTGTGCAAAAGTATTTGGGGAAAGAGGGGGGATACCTAAGAAAAGAAAGGGAGAGAATAGCTCGGAGGGGAGAGGAAATCACAACTGAGTTCCTGAGAAGCTGACTCAGGGTCCTGGAGGAGGGAAGGGAAGGAGTAGGGACCTGGGGAGACCTGGACACTCCTGCTGGGGAGGGGGCAGGGTCCTGCCTCCTTAGCTTCCATCCTTAGAAAGAAAGAGTTATAAGTCAGGGACTGGGGCAGTGACTGAGGAAACGGAGCTGGGAGGTTTGTCAGGGGGTAGGTTGAGGGATGGTGGTAGGGAAGGGGGGAGGACAAGGTGATAGAATTAAGGGTAGTGGAGAGGAGGGGAAGGGGATATTCAGCCTAGACTGAGAAATAAAAATCGCCTTTTAAGGAATTTCAATGGGCTTCATCAATCTTCATTTTTCACTAAATAATTTTCTGTATCTTATCTAAATGAAAACCATTATCCTTCCCCCTGTTTCCATCATGCGCTGGCTCCTCAGACTGATTGCACCGAAAATTGAAATATTTATTCATTTTCTGGGAGATTTTCTCACTCCCCAGTCTCAGGGAGGAGAAATTGAAAAAGAAAGATTATAGCTAATCAGAGCAATGTGGGATGACAGGCAGGCTCCGGGCAGGAGCTGCCTCCTGGGGGGGTTTGGAGGTGGGGGTAGGAGAAAAATCTGTCCCTCTAGTCCCCAGAGCTCCCCCCTGGCATCCCTGCCCTACTTTTGAGGGGGGTATGGGATGAGGGGAAGAGGCAAGGGCCTCCTAAAATTCCAATGTTCAACTCCCTCAGTACAGCTACATCTTGGCGGAGAACAGAGAATCTGGAAGAGTAGCTGGGAATCAGCTCCTCCCTCCTTGTGCTACACAGAGACACACATACTCCAAATGTCCCCCTTCTGCCCTCCCAGCCCAGTCCAGCCCAGAGCAGGGCCTTGAGGCTGGAGAAGAGGCCAGGAGTGGGTCTTGGCAGAAATCAGGATACCAGGTCCCTTTGCCTGGCCTTGACTGGACTCCAGCTTCTGTCTTCTAACTTAGATCCAAAGGGAGGGTGTGAACCGAGAACTGTTACCTCTAGGCACAGCCCTGGACCCCAGAGGAACTCCCCCACCCCCATCAGGAGGAGGAGGAGGAGGAGGAGGAGGAGGAGGAGGAGGAGGAGGTTTCTAGGCCTTTTCACGGTCTGCTCTTTAGCCTAACCTAGCTGGTGGTTGATTGTTCTGGCTCTCCTGCCTTTGGGTCTCGGTAGCCCAGCCTCTGGTCCTTTGCTCTTACCCCCTTGACTTGAGAACTGAGTGCTCGTGCCTTCAGTACCTCCTTATATCCTGGGAGACCAAGTCTTAATTTCTCTTTTATCCTGCAGTTTCTGGGACAGTGCTGTGCACACGGTAAGTGCTCCTTACATATCTGATCAATTGATTGATTTGATGAGAGTGCTACAATGTCGGTAGAGGGAGGCAGTATTAAATGATGATTAAATTGCAGCCTAGCCTCCAGCTCCTTGGTTTCACCCCATCTCTGCCACTTGGTAGCCTTGTCACGACCTAACTTGAACAAGTATCGTACATTCTCTGTGCCTCAGTATGTTCATCTGTAAGAAGAGGGTGATGATAACACCTCATAGGGTTGCTATGGCAATTAAATATACATGCAAAGTGCATGGGACAGTGTCTGGCACAGAGGAGAGAGCTCAGTAAACGCTTGTGATGGTGACTTTGTGACTGGACGTGAAAGGCAGTGGAGTTGTCTGTTCCTCCTTCCCAGCTCCTCTTTAGGGTGCTTTTATTTTCTAGCCCTGGCTGCCAAGATTCTTGGTCCTGGTGTTTAGTCCCACCTCTTTGTACCTGTCATGGTGAGAACCCAGGTTGTGGCAGGCCAGGAAGGGGAAACAAACCAGCCTCTCTCTGGTTGGAGGAATTCCTCCAAAAAAGGTTCTGGGAAGGGACCTAAGGAGAGAGCAAAGTGGAAGAGGTTGACACTTGAGTGAGAAGGAACCAGAGCTCTTTTTTAAAATGAGGAGGTGGGGAGACACTAGTCCCAGAGGTGAGGTGGCAGTGTTTCAGAGTTTGGAAATAATATGGGTGGATTGTTGAGCCCTTGTGCTAACTACTTTATATGCATTATCTAAGTTAACCTGTACAACAACCCCCTGAGATGGGCTCCATTTCATGGATGAGAAACTGAGGTTTAGTCATACCAATACTGGTGGTAGGTGTAGGAACCAGATGACCCCAAAGCCTGCACTCTTCCCCTTTGCCTGAGATCCCACATGCTGGCCAGGACCTATGCTGGGCTGGGGACAGGGTGTTTACTGGTCCATAGCAGTATGAGAACTAGAAGGAAAAGGGAGTGAGTGTCTCTTAAAGGTAAATGCATTAAAAAATTTAAAACAATCGGTAGGCTGCGATGCTGTGCTACTTTTTTTGGTGCTTAATGGTTTTTCTTTGAGGATATACTGGTGCTAGTAAATGGCAAGGTTTTTTTTTTTTTTTTTAAAGGTCTTTACATGGCAAATAAAAAGGTTTGCAATCTTGTGTTAGTTTCTGATATCAAACAAAGCCTTACAGGTCCATGAACTACAAATTTGGGAACTACCCCTGAGGCATGCTAGACTGACTCCCAGAAATGCCCAGAGTCACACAGAGGCAAGGGATAGAGTACCAAGTGGGGGCCTGGAGAGAACCCCAGGACAGGACTCTCCCAAGAGTACTCAGCTTCTAAACCAGCCTGATCCTTGGCAGACCCTGGGTTTGGGGTGGCTGAGTTTGGGGATGGCTTGTTCCAACCTGCCACTGGAGGCAGGGCCACCTCAGCCTGTCCCTTGGGGACCTGCCTGACCCAGCGTGGGTGAAAAATGATGGTAGGAGGTTGCCTTCCATACCAAAACATCAAAACGATCTTTTGTTGAATTTCTACTGTGTGTTTTTCATATCCATTATTGGTTATTCCTTTTAACAGGACCATGTGAAATTACTGTTAAACTAAAGTTGAGAGTTTAAGTAGCTTGCTCCAGGTCATACCTCCAGTGTTAGATTTCAGATTCAAACCTCTTTTGTCTCACTACAAAGGCCTAGCAACCTCGCCTACAGAGTCTTATCCTGTCCCCCTAGAGTTGAGACAACTATGGAAGGGAAAGAGGGCAGCCAGGGCCTTCTCCTCCTCTTCCCTACCATGGCACAGGAGCTGATCCTGAGGCCTGTCTCGGCCCCCTCTCCCCAGTTCTCACTCTAGGAACCCATGGCTCATATCCATCTTGGATGACCACCTATGAGGCAAAACTTAGATGTAGGATGACTGCTTCATTCAGTGGGCTTGGGAACTGTCAATACTGCCCCTTGTCAGGTTTGTAACGCCCAGCTTCCTTTCCTCCCAACTATGGAGTTTAACCTTGCATTTGTGCTTTCCAGTGTGAGCTACTTTTTCACATGTGCCGTCTCCTTTGCTAGAGATCGACAATGGGTAGTTATGATTTCTCTGTTTAATAGATGAGAAAACAGTGACCTAGAGAGCTAAATGACTGACTGAGGGGTGGAGGTTGGGCTGCAGGCAGGGGAGAGAGGGCAAATTCCTTAACCTCCCTAATTTCTGGGAGCTGTTTCCAGCTGAGGGTAGGGAAATTCCTCTCCATGCCTCCAGAGATGAGAAAGCTGTGCCCCTTCCTGACCTACCAGCTCCTGCCTGGTTTCTTCCCAAGGTCTCTGGGCCAGTTTGCTTTGTAATCTCCTGGAGGGGCCTTTGACCTGGGAAGGGTTGAGGGTGTTGGGTGGGAGGGAGGAGGTCAGCAGTAGAGGAGGCCGACAAGTCCTTGATCTGGAAATGTGAAGCCAGGGAGAGGCAGCTCAGAAGTCAGAGGAAAAGGCTCTCTTAGAAGGACGGTGGCAGAAGGTAATTGATTTTTGTGGTGGGCCTACTCTACACTTTGTATTTAGTAGTATCTGATTGTTTTTTTACTGGGAGGCCCCGGGGATTGAACCCAGGTCCCTCCATATGGGAGACGGACGCCCAACCATTTGAGCCACATCCGTCCCCCTAGTAGTATATGATTGAATACTGACAATTGAATGTACTTAGGTAGGTTTTACTATCCCCATTTTGCAGATGGGCAAAGAGGGACTCAAAGAAGTCAAGCAGACTGCCCAAGATTGTACAGTTAGTAAGAGACAGAGCCAGGGTTAGAACCCAAGCAGGGAAGTTGGGGTGGGGGATAGGAACAATGCCAAGAAGGAAGCTCCTGCAGACTGTCACCTCCACCCCTTCTACATGACCATTGCAGGCTAGCCTGGGGGCACAGTCTACCCCCACAACGTGTGTGCCCACACGTGTACATGTGTATTCACCCACACCCTCAAGTGCACTCACACACGCTTGCGTTTCTTACCTGGACACACGTCTGGACAGATCTCTCTCTCTTTACCCCAGTTCATTTGTTCTCCAGAGAACTGGTGTGCAACAGTACGAGGTATCTGTGTCATTTGCCTTCTAGCTATCGCAGCCATCCTAAGGCTTTTTGTCTAATCTTGCATGCTCCGCATCCTCTCTGATAGATGCACAGGCTACGAGGTTAAGCCAGAACTTTTGGGCTCGCCATTCCGTGGCTCTGGTCCCTCCCCACCCTGCAGCCCCGGTTTCTTGGCTCTCACACCTACCCATCCCTGATTCACAGACAATACCACCCTGATTAGGTTCTTCAAGCATCCAGGATGAAAGCTGCTTCAGCTCCCAGACACCACCAAAGATCGCATTTTTCTTTCTTCCTTCCATCCCACCCTTTCTCCTTCTGCCAGCCCTCTCTAAGCCCCCAATTTCTCCCTCCATCCACATTTAATTTCTCCAGCAATTTTTATTAACCTCTCTTCATCTCCACGGGCTGAAGTCTCATCCCTCTCTGCCCTCCTTGAGCCCATTTTGCAAAATTGGGATCATATTGAAATAAATGGGCCTTGCAGCCAGCCACCCGCCTCAGGATTAAGGGTCTTAAATCCAAGGGTGGAAATCTCTAGCTCCCCTAGCAAATTCTGTTAGTTTCCCCGGAGATAATGCCTACTGCTTCATTCCTCTGGGGAAGGTAATGGGGGGTGGGGGTGGGGAATCTCTCAGAAGGCAGCGGGGCCTGGGTCTTGAGGCAGAGGGAAGGGGTGGCAGAAACCTGAGCCTCTGGAGGTGATGCTCAGTGTCTGGCAGGGTGGTCCCAGGAGGCTGTCCCACCCCAGGCAGGGCTAGGAATCATAGATTCTTCTTCCGGGCTGGACCGTTTGATGCATCTCCTCTCTGCCCCTCATTTTCCACTGGGGTGATATGAAGAGTATGTCTTCACTGGAAGATGTGTGGGAAGACTAAGGATTTGGTTAGTTCATTCAGCAGAAATGCATTGTGTGCTGACTATGTGCCAGGCACGTGCCTGGCCCCAGTGCTGCCAAATGAGTGCTATCTGATCCCTGCCCTTAAGGTCTCAATTCATGATTTAGGTACAAATTACTTACCCTCAGTAGGCCTCATTTTCTTCCATGCAATAGGAGAATTATATTTATTTTTTCCTTAGGAGGTACCAGGGATTGAACCCAGGACCTCGAACATGGGAAGCAGGTGCTCAGCCAGTGAGCTGCATATGCTCCCCAACATTTTTTTAAAAATAGCAAATGTACATTAATATCTGTAAAACAGTGCTAGGCATTATGGGGGATAAAAAAAATGACAGCATTTGGTGCCTCCCCTCCAAAAAGCTAAGCGGTGCAGACACAAAGATTCCTGGTGATACAGGCAGGGTGTAGCTGGTGCCATGACAGCAACGTGCTGGTAGGAGCTGGAGAGTTCAGAAGAGCTGAAGTGGCCAGGAAAGGCTCCATGGAGGAAGTGGCCTAAGGATGGCAGGATATGGAGGTGGCAGGAAGGGGGAGAGTGTTAGCAGAGGGCTGAACTTCCCCCGTCAAGGTGTGGCTGCTGGAATGTGTGAGGGTACTTTGGAGCTGGTGGGTTGGGGTTGAGGAGAACTAGATGAGGTGATCTGAACAGCAGACTGGGCCATGTGAGGCTTGAAAAGACAGGCCAGAGGTTGTCCTGTAGGAAGTGAGGAGCAAGGGATTTCTGTGGGGTTTTTTTGTTGTTGTTTGTTTGTTTGTTTTCAAAGAAGACAGAGGATATATTAAAAACAGGTATGGGGGGGACGGATGTGACTCAAATGGTTGAGCCTCCATCTCCCATGTGGAGGGATCTGGGTTCCATCCCTGGGACCTCCTGGTGGGAAAAAAAAAAACAGGTATGATCCCCATCTTCTCACTGAACCCTCTTAAACTTTCATCTGCTGCTGTGGAGATTTGCAACCCTTTCAAATGGAAGGGGGAAAAAGGTTAAAATAGATAACCAGGACTTGACCAGGCAGAAGTGAGCAAGAAAACCTTGGGAAGTCTCAGGCCTGAGTTATGGAGGCTTGGAGTAATGATGAGATCTTTTTCTCCTTGAATCCTTAGTATAAGGTAAAGTTGCCTGGAAGCAGAGTTCAGTGGAGGTAAAAGGGGAGGCCCCGGAAGCGTTTTGTGGATGCATGAGCTTGAGTCTAAGCTGCTTTGTCATCTCCCCCTCTGAGCCTTGGCCTACCCAAGTGTAGACATTTGGTTGTGTCTACACAGCCCAGAGTCCAGGAGAACCATCTGGATCCATCAGAGGTCCAATCCGAATTTATCTCTTAAGGGTCAATCTTGGGCTCTTTCCACTGGCCAGTGGCCTTAAGCATACACATTTGGGGTCTAAGCCTAGAGAGTCTTAAAACCTCAGCAAGGAAGTGGGCTCTGGTTTTTCAAATGGAAACCTTTGAGGGAGGCTTCTAGGCATGGGGTGACAGTCTGTGTCAGCTGAACAAATGGTTTTTCAATGCCTGTGCTGTGCCTGGCACTCAACTAGGCACCAGGGACAAAATGGGAAGTGAAGTTTGGGCTCTGTCCTTGAGGCCCTCAGGCCGGTGAGGGAGAAGGATGTATAAACACATATTGACAATGCAATAAGATAAAGAGGTTGGGGGAGAGGTATGTGAAAAATGCTGAAGTCTGACTGTCCAAGTGGTGGGGGTGAGTGGAGGAGGGCGGCTGGGCAGGGGGAGGGGACATCCACAGATGTGAGGCTCAGGGCCTGCGCCTGGAGCCTCTGGAATGCAGTGCTCTTCAAGATATCCAGGCTCTGGACAATCCCTGATTGTGCCCCCTGCTCCGGATGGAAGGAGCCCAGGAATCCGAAGGAGTGAGCCCAGGTCCCTCCCAAGGATTATGATTTCCAGGAACAAAGGCAGTTTATAAAAAGGGCACTCTCCCCAAATCTTCCAGCCTCAGTGTCCAGTTGCCCCTCCCCCCCTCAAATAGTAGAGCTGATTTCTAAATTAACTTTGTCCTTGTAATCAGCTTAGCTTTTTTTTTTTTTCCTCCCCTCCCTTTCTCCTCCTTCCTGAGTTCTCCCAGGAACAGCCTGGGGCCCTACTCGCTCCATTACCCAGCATTGTCAAGCCTTGAGGTGCTTTTAACTGCTTCTTCCCATTCGATTCGCTTAACTGGGAGGTTATTAAAAGGAAAGGAGCTGAGATGGGCAGACAGGGACAGAGAGAGAGAGTAAAGCAGAAGGGAGAAGAAAGAGAAGGAGCAGAAACCCAGAGATAGATAGGTCAGCTATGCAAAGCCTCTGAAAGGAGTTAGGGTTTTCTTACTTAATTTTGATTCCCTAGTCATCCAGAAGGATTTCTGTCTGGACAGAATTCTTGGGCTTTAATCCCAAACCCTGAGCAAGTGATTTGCCACTGTATGCCTCTGTCCTCCTCACCGCCCCCAGCCTACTGGGGGGGAGGGCTCCTAGAAGTCCCTGCGCTCCCCACTTTGCCCATTGAGTGTCCAGCATTCACCCGCCGGTGAGCGATTTTGCGGTGGATGTTTGGTCTAGGCTGACATGCTTACCGCCCAGCACACATCTGGGAAGTCTCCCCTCACCAGGCAGTGGATGGAGTGAGAATGCAAACTCATTTTAATGTCAGTTTGAGTCAAATATAATTAGAGAGGAAAATCAGACTTTGCCAAAAAAAAAAACAAACAAACAAACAAAAAAAAAACCACACAAAAAACTAATGTATTGCAAAGCCAAGTTGAAGAGACTTCTGGATTATCTGCATCATTGCTGCTTTCCATTTATGCAGAAAATTGAGAGTGGGAGCCTGTAAAGCATGTATCTAAGGGATTTAGTTTGTGCACGTTGCCTTGGTTTCATATCAGGGACATAAAATAAGACAGGCTTCTTTCAATCCAGCCTAGTCCCTGGAATTGGACCTTAGAGTGCCCCAGGACCTTAGCAAAGGGCTTGTGGGAAAGTCAGCTTCTTTCCCAGAGGGGCTCCCACCTGTGTGATCATGACCAAGTCACTTAATTGGGGCCTCAGTTTTCTCATCTATAAAATTGACACAATAATACCTAGCTCAGGGTTGTGAAGACTGTATGAATGATTATTAAGGAACAGTATCTGGAACACAGTAGGTACTCAGTAAATCATAGTTATTATTAATTTTGCACAATGCCTGCTTCTTACAGCTCACAGTCCAAGGCAGATCTAAGGAAGCCGGAGAGTAGAACAAGTGTTGAACAAGCATAGGCTATATACTGATAAGCCCTCTGTTAACTGTGCCAAGGGAAGTAACCAGTGATCTGGGTAGTCACTGAATTTCTGGTCTCTGGGATGCTGTGCAGTGGGAGCTTTGGCAGCACAGTGTAATGGAAAAGCCCTGGTTTAGAATTAGGTCCGGGTCCTTGCTCTGAAGATTGAGCAGCCTCTTAACCTTTGTGAGCCTTGGTTTTCTCATCTGTAAGATAGAGTGATAGCACTCACTCACTACCACTTCTGGTCATGGAAATCACCCCCAGTGGACAGTAAGCTTCACCATCATTTTAACCCCTGCCTCTCCAGAAGGGTTGAACCCAGTGTGTTAGAACAATGACTCAAACTGTAATATGTTTATGAAACACTTGGGGCCCTCGTTTAAGTGCGAATTCGATTCAGAAGATCCAGAGGCAGGTGGAGATTCTCCATGTCTCATGCGGCTGCTGCTGGACCTTGGACCTGACTTTGAGGTGTTGGAGGATGTTTCCCCCCTAGGGAGATGCATCTTAAACATTCCAGTGGAAATCAAGAGAAAACAGAATTCATTTAATTGAATTCACTTTTCAGCTAGCTCAGTTGTGTAACAGAGTCTGGGCCATTGATTCAGGATCATTGATATGTTTGTTTTAGGGAAGCAATTTGTGGGGTGGGAGAGGTGCAGTGCTTGCTGGTCCCCAAGACTCATCTGCCCAGCCTCTTTCTTGCCACTTCACAAGCTCCCAACCATCCCCACCCCACCAAGGCTTCACGCCAACAGCTGCCAGCTGCAAAGTTGCAAGGCAACCAGTGGGTATGTTGGTGGAAACTTCTCCATGCCTGAACAAGTGGTTTCCACTTGATTTTTTATTCTTTATTTTTTATGGAAAAAAAGTCCCCATAATTCAGCTTGCAGTGGAAGGTTTGGGGAAAAACATTTTGACAGAGCTGCTAGCCAGGGTCTTGACCCTGCTGGCTTTGGCTTGAGAATTGGGTCATGAGCAAATTGTGTGATTTGGGAAGGAAAGGGTGGGTCATAAGCTCAACTGGAGATGTGGGATTTTGGGGGAGCAGTGGGGAACCATCTCGGGACAGGCCAGCTTCCAGCATTCACATAGACTTAAGTTGTTCAGCCAACATGATGAACTAACTCACCCTCTCCTTCCCTTCTCCAGCTGTGTGCAGAGCCCCAGGCAGTAGTGGACAATTCACAGACAGGGAAGACAAGAGTCCCTGGCTTCAGGGTTCCCTGGGTACAGTGGAGGAGACTTGGCCCTAATAGCTATGGAGTCCTGTTCACCGAGGCATATAGAACCCCAATAACTCTTTCATCCTTTCTTGCCCTCAGAAAGCACACACATTCAGCCATCTGCAAGCATGAATGGGAACATATGCAAACCAGACACATAAATTCTGAGGGATTTTAGAGTAAATAAAGAAGGAGGTGGGTGGGATCAGTCAGGGTGGGCTTCTTGGAGCCTAGACCCTGGGGTCAGGAATAAAATAGAGTTAATAGAATAAGAACCCCAACATCTTTGGACTCTCAAGATATCATAAGATATCTAGGCAGGACTAACTTGAATCAACCTAGAGACATCAGTGTTTGTCCTTTTTCTGAAGAGAAAGGAATTTCATTGGCTCTCTTTGCTCACTTTCTTTTTTTTGGTAAAGATTTATTTATTTATTTATTCATTTATCCCCCCCTTGCTGCTTGTGCTCGCTGGGTCAGCTAACCACGCCGTGTGGGCGGGTTGCCTTCACCAGGAGGCCCTGGGAACCGAACCCGGGGCCTCCCATATGGTAAACGGGAGCCCTACTGATTGAACCACAGCCGCTTCCTGACTTACTTTCATATCTAATCATCCCTGGCAAGTGGGAAGTTCTTCTCTGTGTCTAACCTGATCCTGCCTTGCTCCAGCAATGAAAACTGTCTAATTAGAGACTGTAACTGACTTAGTCTACAATATTCTCTATGGATAAATAACAAAATCCCCCAATAGGTTTATTTTCTCACACTTGAAGGCAAGCCCAGAGAGGTCATGAGTGAGACTGCCTCCATGGCCTCAGCCAAGCCAGAGAAGATCGTCCCTTTAGGGGACAGATTTGCCTTCCAGCAAACCACCAAGGCTGTCCTCCACAGTGTCCCCCAGTCGGGGCCAGAAGGATGGTGCTCACAGAAAGCTGGCTGAGTCACTGTGCCCTTACCTGTCCAATTTCCCCTTCTCAGCAGCTCAGAGCAGCTGAGAGCTGGAGGGCTCTGGTGTCTTTTCCCACCATCCCTAGCCGGTAGCCTCAGGGGCCTCTGCTCCTCTCTCCTCTGGAGCCAGGCACCTGTAGGAAAGTGGGGGCATGTGGGGAGTTGGCAGAGTGGGGTGCTCCTCAGTCAGGACCTTCAGAGCAGGAAACGTTTTCCTCTTGCAATCACCCGGGGATGTCCTTGGCCCAGGCTTGCCTGAGTGGCCGGGGTGGTCCCAGGAGACGTCAGTGCAGGCAGAAGGGGATGGGGTACCTTGAGGCCTGCCTGCCTTTGGGGATCTCCTAATCTGATGAAGGAGTTTGGACATTTCCTGGGGATACTGGGGCCATATCAGATGTTGCAAGCTACCTCTAAACTTGAACCTGAGGTAGGAGGCTCAGTTTCTGTCCCCACATACCTTCTTGTAATCGGGGAGACTGGTTCTTCATCTTCCCCAGGGTCCAAACACATACAAAGATCATCCATATCTCTGCTGAGCATTTTGCACAGAAGAAGATGGAAGGAAAAACTGGAGCGGAGAGATCAGTTGGGAAAGGCTTGGGAGGTGGGGATGGGCAGGAGGCGGAAGGGATGGCCGTTTGGAACAGTGGAGCCAGGTGGGAAGGAGTGAGTCGGGTGGGTTTCAGTGAAAGAGAAGGTGGAGAAGACACCCATATAGGAGGGCTTGGTGGAAGAGAAGGGGGGCCGGGAGGCAGGTCTGCCCAGCAAGGGCAGTGGGAACTGGCGCCTCCAGGAGCTAAGAGCTATGGTGGCACCTTGTCAAGTGTGGCCCCTGCAGCATTCACACTGGCCGCGTGACTCACAGGCAGCCTCACCACGGGAGAGGGCTGGTGTGAAAGAAGCTCCTGCTCCCTCGAGGATAGGGTGGAATGTAAGTCCTTCTGAGGCTGTGTCTGGTGGAGGCGGGGAGAGGAAGGTGGGAGACCTGTCCTGCAGGAGGTAGCACGCAGAGGGTAGGAGTTGATTGCAGCGTGGAGTCTGCCTGGGGGCAGCTTACATTTGTTCGTGGGCAGCATACCCTTTTTCAAGGGTAGGAGGATAGGGCAGCCATGGCCCGGGGTCCTGGCAGCGCTGCCTGGTAGCCTGGCACAGGACAATCTGCCCAGCCCTCCATCAGCAGGGCCATGCGCCCCAGCGCTCCCGACTTCTCTCTGCCTCCCTGCCCGACACTCCCTGGACCCTGTTGCACCTGTTGTCCTTCCCTGTCTGTCGGTCTGTCCCTGGGCTGCATTGAAATGCCCCTGCTCCTGAAGCATTTGGTGCTTGATAATTTGTGGATTATGGCTAACTCTCGATAAAGATTCCCCTAATTGCTTGGCTCACCTCAGGTTCTATCATCAAAGCAAAGCCGTGAGGCCCCCCTTTCGCCCTCCTTTTCTTTTTATTATCTCTTAATTAATCACTCTGGCTTTCACACTTAGCAGATAATTACAGTCTCCTGGGCATGCAGCTCATTTTCATAACCTCCTGCTCCAAGCTGAGGGGGCTGGGGAGGAAAAGAGAGGAAAGAGGAGAGGGGGAAGAGAAATGCTGGAGAAGAGTGGGGGTACACGCCGCCAGGAGTGAGACCCAAGGGGGAGAAGAAAGCGACCTTGGGGCTGGAGCACAGGGAGGACACGTGGAGTGGTGAGCAGAAACAGGACACCTAGTCCTGCCCAGCAGGACCACGGAGGCACAGCCAGTGAGTGATTAGGGAGGCCTGGGCCCAAGGTGCTCCCCAGGAAGCTGGCTGTTGGTGCCCCAGTTGTCTTCATCTCCTGAGCTTCGCTGTTTCTGGCTCCCTTGGCCTGCAGGATAGGATGGCTGGAGATATGTATAAGTTGGTGGCTAGAAAGCTTAGTGGGGAGCGAGAGATGGTCCCGAGTGAAGCCCATTCAGCCATGCCCTGGGAGGTGAGGCAAGCTGGAGGGGGTGGGCGAGCTGTCAGAGGGAAGGGAAAGTCCACCATCAAATAAGGACTTGGGTCCTGGCTTGGGAACTTTTCTGTTTGGGGAGGGCCAGGACACACACCCCTGGAAGCTAGAACCCCTGGGAAGGATTAGGGAATGATTATCCAGCAATGTGATGAGATGCCGAGGGAAAGGAGATAATGTTTACTTGGCACCTACAATATGTGGGCACCATGTCAAGAGTTTCTCTTAATTTAATAGTCAGAGTACACACATCAGCCCATTTTAGAGATGAGAAAAAATGTGGTTCAGAGAGAATAAAGAATTTGCCCAAGCCATAAGATATTAAACCCAGTTCTGTCTGGATGGTTATAAAGCTCGTGTTCTTACACTGAATAACCCTGACTTCTTTGTGTGCAGAGCCCAGGATGGGAAGTGAGGAAAAATGAGAGGGAGGGAACATGGTTCCTCTGGACCTGCTGGGCTCTGGCATCCCAGAGCTTGGGGCTTTCCTTGAGCTTCCAATCCAGAAATAAACAGAAAGGGTGCAAGTCCAGTTGATGGATTTGAGAGACTCAAGAGACAGAAGATTTTTCCCTGCATGTTAGACACAGAGCTGGACTGGAACCCAGATCTCTAGAGTGTGCTTTCTGCCTGTACCTGTTTCTCAGTTGGGTCTCTGAGCTGGGGCTTCTGCAGGGCCCGCGGGAGGTGCTGAGAGATATTTTCCCTCCCATATGGGATTTTCTTCCATGACCTGTTCAATGTGCTTGATCTTTAGTATGAATTCAACTTTCATTGATTACTTTCTTTCCCATGAATTATCTGTGAGACCTTGGAATTGTCATAAAGACCTGAGTCTCAGTTTCTTCATTGGTAAATGAAGATCTTGAAAAGATTGCAGATAGTATACATAAAACAGAGTCCCTGGCACATGCTAGGTGCTTAATAAAATGGTAATGGCTAGTACCATTCTTATTATTAACACCATATATGAAAGCACCTAGCAAATGCCTGGTAAAAAACTACATAGCACAAGTTAGTTTTTTAAAAAGCTGGTGAGGGTGAGAGAGCCCTCTTGTTCTCCTTCCTCAGTGAGGGAGGGCACAACATTTCAGTGCTGGGCTTTTTCTGGCGTGTGTGATTGAGCAAAACCTTGACAGCCCAGACCACTTGGTCCCATGGCAATCTTTCTTTCCACAAATAAGTTGTCTGGTCGAGCTGGTGCTGCTTCCAGCTCAGAGCTTATTGGTATCCAAGCCCAGGCAGAGATAATCTTCCCTCTGCTAATCTCCAGGCCTCAGACTGCCTGCTGTGCCTGTCCCAGGGCTGGTATGAAGTCTCACCTGGCCTGCCTCTTCCCACTCAGCTGCTGGTTTCCTATGCATTCCAATAGGAACATCTATATTCAGAAGGCGGTATGGAAGGAGCACTAGAATAGGAGTCTAGATGAGGATTTTAGCCTCACTTGTGACTCAGTTACCTTACCCAGTGACCTGGCCCTGTTTTCTTATCATAAAACAAGGTTCGTCGCCAAGATTCTTTCTGGCGCCACAGTTTTCTGACTCTTTGCTGTCCCTTGGAAGCTCACAAAAAGGACTGGCTCTTCCTGAACGAGGCCCTGGGTCTCTCCAACTTGGTTTGCAAGCGAAGTTGGAAGTACTGATTGCAGAGGAGCAGAGTGGGGGGACCCCAGGAGAAGCTGCCTTCACTCGGGAATCAGGGTAGAAGCAACTGTCTTATGCATTTCGGATCTGGTCTGGGCTCAGGGTGAGGAGAGCAGGAGTCACCCCGCTCCCCAAACAGACTGATGGTCTGCTGCCCTTGAGGATAGCCTAGCCTGCTCTGGGGAGGTAGGGGGCACCCTGGACAAAGGGTATGGGTGCTTGTGTGAGCATGTCGATAGGAGTTTCTTCCCAAAAGAAACATGTTCCGGCTTTGCCCTGAACTTTAGCTTTGGTCTATGAAAAGGTTTTGCAGAGTCTTGTGGGAACATAAACATTTGGCAGATTTCATTCCCTGAAAGCTATTTCTTCTTTCTTTTTCTGGGAACTTTTGCCAGCAAGATCAAGGCCCCTCCACCCTCCCCTTTTCCCTCCCCTTTGCCTGAGACACCCAACCCCCTTCTCTCCTCCTTCTCGAAATGAAAACAAAGTTAACTGGTGTGCACTGGGATTCATCTCAGAGCAAACTGGGCCAGAAGAAAGGAATGAAGCAACAGATTGCTCTCCCAAGAGGAGAAATTAGAAGGAAGGGAAAGAGAGAGAGACAGAGAAAGAGAGAGAGAGAGAGAGAGAGAAAGAGAATAAGCAAATGGCATCGGTGGTGAAAAGTGAATTCCAGACATTTAAAATTCTTTTGTTTTTAATCATCTCAGAGGCCTACCAGAGCTGTGGGGGAAGGGAAGAATGAAAACCAGGGCCTTTACTAGGAGCAAACAGGAATCCCAGCTGTAAAGAACTAGAACCTTTGCTACTCAAGCTTCTCGCTCTCTTCTCAACCTCCACCTGGGCATCTGAATGCTCTCTGAGGCTCAGAAAGTTTACCTTCTCCAGAGAACCCTTTCTGATTAACCTTCCCTTTTATCTCATTTTACAGGCCTAGTTTACACTCAGTTTTTTTTTTTAAAGATTTTTATTTATTTATTCATTTATCCCCCCCTTGCTGCTTGTGCTCGCTGGGTCAGCTAACCACGCCGCGCGGGCGGGCTTGCCTTCACCAGGAGGCCCCGGGAACCGAACCCGGGGCCTCCCATATGGTAAACGGGGGAGCCCTACTGATTGAGCCACAGCCGCTTCCCTACACTCAGTTTTAAAACACTGACCTTTCCGTTTTTCAACCCGATTGCAAGGTCCCCAAGGCCCTAGGCTGTGTTTTGTTAAAACAAACAACAAACCCCAACCACTTTCCTCAGTCATGCCTGGGCCCCCTCAGTGAGGACTGGGGCCCTAAGGGAAGCTTCTCCACCCATTTTCCTCCTCTATAAACTGGGGGCCTCTAAAGCATCTCGAGAGAATGCGCTGACCCTCAAGGAGACTCCAGAAGGAACGGGGAAGCCTGGCGGGTACCTCAGGGCCTACTCTGTGCTGGGCTCTTTAAGTTCTCAAGGGTTGCCCTGTGGTAGGGATGGAGGTACTTCCCTGAGGCCTGGAGGTCTTTCCAGGGGCTGGGTGTCACGATGAGCAGTGCCAGAGCCCCTGGACACTGGGGCAGGTGGCTGCCTCCTTGACTCTCTCTAGCTGAGGCCAGAAGGGCATTCCAGGCCCTTCTGTTTCTCTGGCCAGGGTGTGTTTTAAGAGAGTGAAGAGGGAGTGAAGGGGGGCAGGGGGAGGGATAAGGTGCTAAGCGGTGAGGCCCAGAGCCTGAGGGGGCCTGGAAGGGAAGAGGATCTGAGGGGTCACTAATAGTCATGCCCAGAAACCTTCTTTTCCTAGTCTGGGTACTCTCCTCCTGTGCTCAGCATCTTTCTCTTTCAGAGCCCCTTCCTCCAACCCCCAACTCAACCTCTAGTTCCCTGTTTCTCTTTCCCTATCTGGAGGCAGGTCTCTCCATTCTCATGACCACCAGCTGTTTTTTTTTACTTTCCCCCTCCTTCTTTCCCTCAGACTTCCAATTCTTGGGCTTTGGACTTTGTTTCATTCTTAAAATATACCTCCCACCTCCCACCACCCTTCCCCAATAGGATTACAAAAACCTTAGAGCTTGAAGGTATATTAGAGATTATTTTAGGGTAGGAGTTGTGACCTGGATTTTAATCTTGACTGTGACCCTTAATGTGCTGCTTTGTCTTGGGCAAGTGTTGTCCTCTTTCTGGGCCTCAGTTTACTCAACTGTAAAATGAGGAGCTCGTTAGATGATGCCCCCTAATGCTCCCTCTGGTGCCTGGTTAAGGAGACAAGATCTGGAGTTCAGTCTGCCTGGGTTCAAATTGAGGTGGCACCTTGAGCAAGTCCCTTCACCTCCTCGTGGGAAGAATGGAGGGCAATGGTAGAGGTTACATTAAATCATCTGTGTAGGATGCTTGGCCTCGTATTTGAGTCACGTCAACATGCAGCTCAATTAGCTCTTTTTTTCACATTGAATCCTAACATTGTAATGGTGTGGAGTGATGAAAAGAGCTGTGGATTGGTAGTCGGGAGGCCTGGGTTCAGATCCCCACTTCCTTCCTGACTGTTTGACCTTGTACAAGTCAGGTTCCCTAACTATAATTCATAAAACCTGCTCTGCTCCCTCATTGGGAGTCAGAAATATAAGTTAATCTAAACTGCCTGGGGACCAGGACCTTCTCTGTCTTGGTCTTGCCTAGAACAGTGCCTGGCACAGGTGCTCAGTAAATATGTGTTAAATGAGTGATTTTAGTACAAGGTACAAACCTGTGAATAAAGAAATTGAAGTTCAGAATGGGGAAACTACTTGCTCAAGTTGGATACAGCTAACCCAGGGTTTCTCTGCCTTGGCGTTCCTGACATTTTGGGTCAGGTAACTACTTGGGAAGTGGGGTGTCCCACACACTCTAAGATGTTTAGCAGCATCCCTAGTTCTTTCTACTAGATGCCAGTCACAGCACCTCCCCTGCCCTGTTGTGACAATAAAAAAATGTCTCTGGACATTGCTGGGGGCAAAATTATCCCGGCTGAGAATCACTGAGTTCACAAGAGGAAAGCTAGCACTAGAAATCAAGTCTTCTGACTCCCAATCCATAGCTTTTTCTAAAATGCCACATTGTTGCCCACTTCTCCCTTTATCCAAATATTTGACCTTGACTCCACACCTCATAAAATTGAGAGAGATGCTCATGTTGTTGAGGAGGAAGTAAAATATTTTGTCCTATAGCCCATTTCCATAGGTTTCCAAGTGAGCCATGACTGACCTGTTTATCCAAGATTGGGGCTAGGGAAAAAGCAGGCAGGTGACAAAAAGAGCCATCACCTAGGTGGGGTTGATGGAGGCCCTAAATTCCTCTAGAAACACCTAAAGTTCTTGATGAGGATTGTTAGAAGACCTACCACATCTCCTGCCCCAAGCCCTAAGAGCAGACCCCTTGTGATGCCTGACAGCACGACTAACAGCCTTTGCTGCTTCCCTCTCTCCTCACCCTGCACTCTATCCCCACCAGCAGTAGCTGCTGAGACATCTCAGAAGACCTAGGGCTCCTTAAAATACAGTTTGAAAATCACAGATTTAATCCAACCCGTGAGTGTTACAAATGGTAACCAAGCCTCAGAGAAAATATGTGACTCACTGCCTTAGAGCTGTGACCAGAACTAGAAGTTCCACCTCAACTCTTCAAACACACACACACACACACACACACACACACACACACACACCCTCCAACCAACACGCACCCCTCCTGCCGATTTGGAAAACCACTGCCTCATCTGGTCACCTCCACAGACCTCCCTGCCTCTCTCCACCATCCCTGATCATTACAGATCACCAATTACTGTGTAGTCCTTTCTGGGCGTGGGCAGTGGTAACATAAGGAATCAACTGCCTATTAAGTCACTGGAGGAAGTGGTGGCCCAGAAAGAATATTGGGTGACACTGCTCCTGGGACTGCCAGCAGGTCCCCCACCTTCCCCAGGCCTGCCCTTGTCCTTCAACCTCTGCCCCATCCCTCCTAAGGAGCCTACTCTTGCTGTCATGGCAACCAGAGGATAAGGACCAGCTTGGAAACCCAAATATATGGGAGATGGCTTAGAGAGGAGGCAGGTGGAAGGAGGAAATGAGAGAACGAGGTGATGATAAAGAAACAGAGCTGGGTGGAAGGAGTGGCGGTGGAGGGCAGAGTAAAAAGTGAAGGGAAGGGGGAAGGAGAAAGAAACCTCATCCATAGTAAGAGAAGAAAAGGAGGGGGAAAGGGAAAGAGAGAGAGAAACCTCAACTTTTATTTAAAATCAGAGAGCAGTTGTACGCCTGGAGTCGTTGCCATGGCAACAGCAAAGAAAAGGAGATAGAGAGCTTGTGAAGCCGTGAAAACCCAATAGGGGTAAATGTTTAAAGCTGGGAACAAAAACCATTCAGAGATAATTAAGTAACAGCCTGCAGGTTCCTTACTCCTGCCCATTGTCAGGGGACTTGGCCCCAGATTCCAGCCTGCCTTTACCTCTCCCCTTCTCCCACCCTTGACTCCTTCCCCTCACTCTCGGAGGATTTCAAAGAAGCAGCAAGTGAACACCAGCCCCCCCCCTCCAATCTTCTTTCCTTTAGTGGGGACTGCCCTTTTCACTCGTTCCAGCCCCAGTTCCTCAGACAAGTTTTCTCTCCTTCACTATTAAGATAAATAGGGGAGTATGTATAGCTCAGTGGTTGAGCACCTGCTTCTCCTATATGAGGTCCCGGGTTCAATCCCCAGTACCTCCTTTAAAAAATCATCTTTGTGGGTGAGTGGGTGGGGGAATGATTTTGGTCAGATGAATGGAAGACCTTTTGGACACTGAGTTAGCAGATGGATAATCACGTTGTGGGATTTCCTCCCTTGGATGACTTCAAGGGTACAATGACGGCAGGTGCTGCAGGAAAGGCTGGCCTCTGTGTTCACTACAGCCCCCCAGATCTCTGAAATGTTGGGATACTTGGGTTCCTCCTCCAGAAGGGAAGGTCTGTTCTAGTCTGAGAGCTTTACTGAGGCTACTTAACTGGATTTAATCTACCTCTAATTCTTCTTTGAGTGCTCCTTTGGATTTTCCAGTAGGCTTAATCTTCCCATGTCTCAAAATGGCCAAAAGCTAAGCCGATATTTTGGAGGTTAGGTATACTCTGGGGAGGTTAAAAAAATGTCAAAGTACTTTTAAATTTCAGCCGGCCCCTCACCCCATCTCCTCAGGGAAATAATTCTTGGGTTCTGTCTCCCCCTACTTTAAGATGCCTCCCAAGAAATCAGGACTCTCAGAGAGGACTGTGATGTTCTTTTCTTCCTCGTCTTGGGGCCCAGAATAACTAAGTCGGAAAAGCCCTCTTTTTTATTTGCAGTTCTCCTGCCCACCATTACCCACCTCCAATCCATTCCTCCAGATACTCTAAATTTTATCCTTAGACTAAGCCAGACCATCAAAGAGTTGTGGACCGAGACAGAATGGTTTTGGCCCCTGTAAGAACTGCTTTTCTGAGCTGAACATTTGGCACTGTGCCACCAGCCTGCACTCAGGAATGTTCTAAGGAACAGCCCTATGAAGCTTCTTATTGTATTTATGGTAGGGATGTTGTCCAGGACATGGGTCACCATATCACAGTGTCCTTTTATGAGGATCCATGGGAGAAATTTCTGTAGCTGTACTTTTCCTAAGCAACTGGTTAGTTTTTTTGTTTGTTCGTTTTTGTTTTTTTTAGGTAGCGGGGGGCTGGGGATTGAACCCAGAGCCTCATATGTGTGAAGCCAGCTGCTCAATCACTGAGCCACATCAGCTCCCCTGAGTTGGTTTTATCATTTGTTTTGCTTATTGTTTGTTTTTTGTTGTTGTTTTTTCAGGAGGCACTGGAACCGAATCCAGGACCTACTGTGTGGGAGGCAGGCGCTCAACTGCTTGAGCCACATCTGCTCCCTGGTTAGTTTTTATTTGATGGACCCTGTCAATTGTGTCATTTTTAGGTTTTCCTCTTTGCACTGGCTGCTTGGGAGCTCAAGGCTAACCTTGCAATTCATCTCTGATGACACATTCAGGATCTTATGACCTCTATTTGTATATTAACTTTATACACGCTTCAGTTTCTTTCTCTTGCCCTTATTCTTTTGCCCTGCTTCCCAAATCACCACCATCCCCACTCAATATCCATTTTTCTCTCTGAATTTCTTTTTTATGTCATTGACCAAATGTCTTTGTTTGCTGCCTCAAAAGTCTTATGGGACAAATAAGTTAATTAAATGAGTCAAATATATAAATATATAGAATTATACCTGGCAAGAGTAAGCAAGCAACTAGAACATCAGCTAATATTTTAAATAAATAATATAAGCTGTCACTAATATTCCTTTTAGAGGTACTGTAAAGATGAACCAGGGGCAGCAGAGAGCCATTTGAGTTCCCCAGATTAAAGGCCATCTGTAAAGTTAACTCCCAACTGACCCAACAGAGAGGAGCCTCAACTTGGATAACACCCAGCCACTGACTTTTTTTAACCTTTTTTATTTTCCACTTTGGAATGCATCGTAGTGATAATAATGATGATAATAATCAGATTCGCCTTGCTTATTAGAGTCGGCTTGGCCTGCTATTTAAACGAGTTTCTGATTCCCTGCTCACACTAAGACTGACAAGCGAAACATTCTGGGTGGCAAAGGGAATCAGCCTGCCTGGGATTAAGATTTTTCCGTGGATAATCTCCAAAGAGAGGTACCTATGGTGAGTAATTGAGAGCTGACAGCATTTTGCCTAGCCAGATAGGGAGAGAACTCAGCCTAGAGAAAGACAAAAAGAGATGAACAACATGTGACCCCTATTCCTGAACCTTGCGCAAGCCGATCTGGCTCAGGTGAGGTTGGTCCTGAGCCCTTTGTTTCTTCCATGTTCATTCATTTACAACCAACTTTTCGTCTGGTCCTGGAAAAAAAGAAAACATGACAGCTCTGTCTGTTCAATCCATCATTTATTGAGCATTTACTATATGCTAGGCACTGGATGTACAGAGTCCCTGCCAGCTCTCCTTACCAGAGGCGAGATTTCAGTTCTTTTTCTTACCTCCAAGTTGGAGAAGCTGTTCAATAGATATACAACCCAGGTAATGGGCTTCTCTGAGAGCTCCATCATTTTCTTCCTGTCCCTCTCACCAACACACACATTTTTTTCAAGGTCCCTCTTGTTCTGACTTTTCTCTCTCATTTTCTCAAGGTCTTTCTCTCCAGCTCTCCCTCATTTTCTCTGTTATTCTCTTTATTGCTCTCTCCCTTTCAAGGTCTTCTTTTCTGTTCACATTTTCAAGACCTTCCTCTTTCTATTAAAATAAATTTTGGGGATTGAAAGTTGCTCCATATCAGTTTCTTTCTGTCTTTCTAACCTTTAATTTTTTTTTCCCTCTTCCCCAATTACAAGAAAACAAAAGAAAACAAAAAACAACCCCAATCTCTCAGTCCTGTTGCTTAGAGGACAAAAGATCCTTCAGAATTAGAGAGGAAGGGGGGAAAGAAAAAAAAAATTCCAGTTAAAATCTTTGTCAGGGTCAAAAACCTGACAGAAAAGCTTTGTTTGAAGGGAATGTGAAGGGGGAGGAGGAGAGAACTCTCAACCTCAAAAGGCAAATATCTTGAGAGTTGAAGGAAATCTAGAGATAGTGAAAATTCCCATTGAAGTGTTGGAATAGCTTTGATTCCCTTTTTAACCAGTGAGTCTTTTCCTTTTGAGGTTTGTAGAATATGCTGAGAGGAAGAATTGGAGGGGTGGGAAGGAAGAGGAAGCAGGAAACTACCATTTTAATTTCACCCTGGGTCAGAATTGTCAAGCCAGGATGGTTGCAAAGAAGTGCTGCCCAACTTGTCCTGCGAGGAGGGGGACCCAAGGTCCAGAGGGAGGGCCCCGGGGACTGAGCCAGGCTGGTGATGGGGAAGCCGCGAAACTCTAGGAGAGACCTGTGGGCAGGTGGGAGGCCACATGTCAGTGGTGCTGTGGAACTGGGAAGGGGGAGAAAGGGGAGAGATGGGTGCAGCCCTGAGAGTGGAGCGTGAGAGAGGGTCGGTGTTATGTTGCCAGAGATGGGTGGTGGGGAGAGGGTGCCTGCTGCTCACAACTTCTCTAAGCTTTTGGGCAGAAAAGATTCAGAAATGTCCCTTGAATCTGAGTAAAAGCAAAGAGCCGCTCGGGGTGTTAAGAATGGGAAGACTAGAATAAGGAAGGAAATGCAAAGCTGGACGCCCAGACAGGAGGGAACACTGGAATAAAGAGGGGAAGGGCAGAGAGGGGACAGGAACACATCACTCATGGAGCCTATATAAATGCCTGCCTCCCCGGGAGGCAGTGCTGAGGGCCGGTAGACGGGCCAGCTTGAGAACTGTGTGCTGTGGGGCTGCTTTTGCCTCGGCACCCGGTATCCAGCCGTGGATGGATGTGTGACGAGGGAATAAGGACTGATTTTAATATTAGCCTGAACAAAATATAATTAGGAAGAGAAATTTGCTTCTGCTGTTGAGACTGCCGCAGCAAAGAATTTACGTAAGGTTTTTTCAGAAGACTTGGGAGCATCTCCCCCGTTGCTGTCCCTATGCTTCTGCCTTGAGCTGTTGGACCAAACAAACACAGGCCCAGAGCTGCCGCCCTGGCCTTCTAGGAGTCCTGGAAATAGCCATGCTGCCCGGGAGCAGATCTAAGACCCTCAGCTTGCAGACAAACATCGAACCAGGGCATCAATCGAATAAGTCAATACATAATGAACATGCAAAAGAGGGCGAAGAAGAGAGCAAGAGAGAGGGGGACAGACTGGAGGGAGGAATGAATAAAGAGCTCCCTGCATGGCTTGGCTCCTGTGTTGGGGGGAGGGAAAGCAAAAAAATATGTACCGAATTATCCTGAGACAATTGCAGAAGAACAAGATGGATTCGAGACGGAATTAACTCTGTGTATGTCCTGTATTATTGTTACGACTACAGTCTAAGGTGGGCAGAGGGAAGGATGTGGAACATTTTGGTGGAGGTAATTCGGGAGGTAGGGAGGGAAGTGAAGGAGGGGGCAGTGGGGGTGACTGTGGAGGGTGACATTCCTGCTGAATGTTAAGGCCATGACATGTCCCAGGCTGAGTGCCTCTCTAGTCCCCTTAGACAGAGCTTTTTCACTCAGGCCACTTAACTTGGGTGGAGGGAAGCAGGAATGGAAACTCCAGGCCTAATTGCTAGGCCTCTCTCAGCTCTTCCAGGGAGCATGGGGCAGGAAATTCCTCAAATTCCAGGCTTGTAGGATCATTGCTGAGTGTAACCGCAGAGCAAGGGAAAGAGGCAGAGGCAGAGGCAGAGAGCTGCCTTCTCTCCATCTTTTTTCCTTTGCAATTTTAAAGCAACTGCAAATTAGAAGGGTTCAGAGGGACTGATGGCTAAGAGAGAGGTCCCAAACATAACACCCTCACTGTGAAGAAAGTCCTAGGTCTGGGGATCCCCGAGAAATTGGCCCTGAATTGAGTAAGTCTGAGGTCGAAAATAGGCTGTGTAGACTGGGACAGGAATTTTCCCAGGGTGAATTTTTTTTTTTTTTTCACTCTTAGGAATAGCCAGTGGAAAGGAGCTTGCTTTAGGAGAACCTGAGTGAGAACTGTCTTGTTGAAGTAAATGATGGCCAGGCAGGGAGTACATTGGAAGGGATCTTGGGGCTCACAGCATTTCCTTTTGCTTTAACCAAGCAGCCAGGTCAGGTCCCCTCCCTTCCTGAGCTCTCTCCTCCTGGAACCCCAAATCTGGGAGTGGGAGATGAAAGTGGGTACTGTTCCACATCATCACCTCACGACTTCCTGGACAGCCCCTCCATTTTGTCACCTCCATACCTTTGCCCACACTTGTTCCTTCAGCCTGAATGGCCCCTTCTCCCACCCTTTACCCTCTGAAATCTGGATTTGCCTTTAAGATGTACCTTAGATGCCACCCTCGGGGAAGCCTCCTGTGCTCCCCACCAAAGAATTAGCTATTCTTTTCTTTGGGCTTCCAAAGCAAGTCGCTTGTATTTCAACCTGGCACTTACATTCTGTCTTAATCATAGTGAGTTGTTTGCCTGTACTTCCCACACTAAGCTGTATACTCCTTGAGGAACATCCCTCTCTCTCCCCAGCTCATAGCAGCATGCCTGTCACACAGGAAGTCCACCGAATATATATTCGTGTGTGTATATATATATTTGCTGAATGAATATCCCGGTTATTTGACTGTGGATTATCCACTTGGTACATCCCTATAAGGAGTGTTTAATTTGAAGCCTGGTTCCACTTCCAGCCATCACACTTCTGCTCCTCACACTATCATTTAATATGTGCTCAGGTAATGCAAACACTTTTAAAATATTATCTTTGGTAGAACATAATTAGGTGCTGCTAAAAATTCATTATCATGCTTTCCAGAGCCCAGAAGGAGCGACTTTCGCATTACCCACACCACTGCTCTAACTCAGCGGAGCAACGACTGAGATCTGAATGTTTTCATCATAATTGATGATGAGGCCACAGTCAGGGGCAGAGGGGTTTATTGGATCCGAGGAGGAAGAAGCAGGGGCCTGCGCCTTCTGTGGTTCGTTTCTCCGTTGCTAAGCATGCTGGGATTTGCACAGAGGACTAGTGTTGGTGGAACCGCCCTCAGCAGCAACCTAAAAATGGCCATTGTGGGCTGGCATCAAAGCAGTATCTCAACCAAAACCTCAAAAATTCACAGTCAAAAATGCTGTGTCCTGGATTTCTGTCTAGGGTCAATAAATTCTTTCTTGGAATGGGATTGTAAAATCCCTTCGGCTCTTCAGACCTGTGTGTCTGTCGTTTGTGATCAGAACTCTTGTGGATGTCCAGGGTAGGTCTCTTCCCTCTCCCTCTCCTATAATGCGGATGCTCCACCTAAGACAGCAGCTTTTGGCTGTCTGCGATGCCATTGTAACTCCTTGGTTTGGCTAATTCGGTCAACTGGAGAAACCGTCTCTGGGCGAGGTGTTGTTATCCCATCTTGGTTTCATTCCTGATTGCTCCCAATGAGATGTGTGACTTTTGTAACTGAGGGTTAAGAATTAACAAATAATTATGATTACTAAATCATGATAGAGATTCCTTGTTACTTCCAGTAAATTATAAAATAGCCAGAGGTTGATATCTGAAATTACTGAAACTGGCTAGACCTACCTCACCCTTTTGTTTATGGCCATTTCCAGCTAAAATCCTGCCATTGTGATGATTATCCCTGACCAGGCTTACCTTTGATTATGAACATTTCTATTGGCAAAGCAACCACTCCTCCTTCTCTGTTAAATATCCATATGAAAAAACTTGCCACCAACCTTTGTTCCCAAATCCCCTCCTCCTAGATGCCTTCATCTCTGATGATGTTCCCACTTTGTGACTCACCTTGTCTTGGT
>JAKSZT010054308.1:5592843-5622712 GCA_026826555.1 Tolypeutes matacus
GAGAAAGGATTTCGGATTTGGCCCAAGAGGATCAGGGAGAAGCCAGGAGTGACCACCGTAGATGATTTTAGGGTCCACAGGTGTCTTCATTTGTGGAGCCCAATCTCCACCCTCCACAGATTTGGCCTGGAAGGCTACTGCCTTTCCCTTTGGGCCTTGGAAAGTTCAAAAAATGCAAGCTGTGCCCCTATGTGATCATCCCACTGTCCTATTGTCCTTTGGGAATGGTGGGAGAGGGCTGGCCCATGTGGACATGCCATGCTTTATCAACCCTCCTGCAAACAAGCCTCCTGCAAACAAGCCTCCATGGCCTTGGTGGTGAGGGCTCTGCAGTGTCAGACAGTCAATTGTATGTTTTCATTTTGGTTAAATTTCAATTGGGCAAGCATTTATTGAGTGCGGGCACTGTGAGATGCTGAGGAAACAGAAATGAATACGATATGGTTACTTGCCTTCCAGGAGCTCACAGTTAAGGAAGTTTTCATTTCAGCCCAACACCACCCATCTCAGATATTGCAAAGAGACTGACTGCAGAGAAAGGTATTTGGGGCTAGAGAATAAGAGTAGTTGTGGAAATCCCCCGACCACCCTCCTCTGATCAGAAGGCAGCATGGCACTCTGGCAAGAGCATGGAGGCATGAGTTAGGAGACTTGTGTTTCTTATCCCAGCTTTGCCAATAATATTCCGAGGGTACCACACAAATCGTTTAACAGCTCTGGCACTCAGGGTCCTAACTCTAAATTAAAGGGGGATTAAATCATTCCTTAGGTCTTCTCCAGCTTTAACATGGTGTCAATCCATGAAGACTTCATGGAAGAAGTGCAAGTTCAGGAGATGTTGGCAAAATGGGAAGAAAGCATTAAGCTATGTGCTGGGAAAGGCATTCCTGTTATCTGGTGTCATCTGGGGAAAATGTTTGGAGGGTAGGAAGGGAGGGAATGGGGACAAAAGGTTTTGAACCAAGTATTGTGACCACATAGCTTAGGAAATGGAGGTCCTGGAGGATGAGAAAGCCTTTAACAGTTATAGAAGATTACACCTGAAAGCATAACCATTTATGGAGGGGAACTTGAAACAGAACCAGGGAGAGGGAATGTGGATGTTTTCCCCTAGGCTAGGATCCCCCCCCCCCCCCGCTCCACAGAATCCGCTCTGACCTCAGAATTAAAGGCAGCTCACCGCCAGCAGCATTTTTAGAAGGAGAGGGGGTGGTGTGGCCAAACCAAGTAAGTAACTTCTCAAAGGTTAGAACTTCTTGCCCTAAACTGAGGAAACCAAACCCAAAATAAGGTCTTCCCTTCAGAGATCCTCAGGCACAGCTGTGGGCAGCCCAGGTGTGGCTTGTAGACACCCTGCCACCAAAGTGACCCACACCCAGGGCAGCTCCTGCATCCTTTGCAACTGCCTCTTCTGTGCATTGTCAAATTTCTTCTCCTTGGCCCTGACTCCACAAGCTATTTCCTGCCACTGAGTTTCACTTTTGGGACTAACTAGTGGGTTTTAAATGCAGCAGGGCACTTAGGATGAGAAAGGACAGAGGTGTCTGCCCCCAAGTTTCCCTCCATTCCCACCCTACCCCAAAATGGAAGGAATGTACATAAATTCCTCAAAATATACATTTCTTTCAGTGTGGTGGTGATGTGCAGAATGGAAGAGGGGAAAAGATTAGGAATGGAATAAGAAAGAGAATGAAGGGAACACAGTAAGAAAAGGGGAAAGAAAGGAAAAACAAACAAAGAAAGGGGAGCGGAAAATAAGGACAGCAGAAGACAGAGATGGCACAAAAAGAACAAGAGACACAAGGAAGGAAAGATTCTGAGACAAAGGATAAAGGCTAAGGATGCTGTAGCCAGAAACAGATAGACCAGAAAAGTGGTCCGAGAAAGGAAACAAAGAAACAAACTGGGGGAGGGGATCACGGGAAAGGTGGGAAGGGTGAAAGGAGAAAGGAAAGACCCAGAGGGAGAAATAGCCGGAGAAAGGAGGGAGGAAAGGAGAAGATAAACAGAGCAAGGTGAGGAAGGAAGAGATACTGCCAAGAGGGGTAAAGAAAAGGAGCGAGCAAGATAGCAGAGTGGGAAGGCTGGAGGAGTGAGAGGATGGGAGAGGGAAATGGGAGCAAAGAGAGAGGAGAGGGCAGGCAAAAAAGGCAGAAACCTGGGAGGAAGCCGCAGAAGAGGCAGAAGAGGCACGCCTGGCTGGTTTAATGAGACACTCTCCTCTCCCACTCCCCAGGAGAAGCAGCTGCTAATTATGCCTCCATCCTCCCGGGCAGGAGGGGTCAGGAGGTCTGAAGATATGCCCCTCACCCAGCAGAATGGCAGGGGGAGTGAGGGGTGGGAGCAGGTAAGGGCTGAGCGGGCGGGATGGCAGATGGGGCCCTTGCCTAGATTAACCAGGCCTCTCTGGCTGGTGGCGGGCACGCTGCCAGCCCTGGGTGGGGGGCACACCTATTTTTCTTGGTACTCTGGCACTGCTCTCCCCTTGGGAAGGTCATATGAAAACCAAAGGCCTGATGAGAAGGGGGGAAGAGAAGAAATCGCTGCAGGAGAGCCAAGAGGCCCTTTCCCCTGCCCAATACTTCCGCCTGGTGCTGAAGCTTTGCCTTGGTATCCCAAAGGCCCGGAAAGCCAGGGAGTCTCCTAGCAAACTAGGGGCAGGTGAAACTCCAGCCTCACACCAGGACAGCTGCCTCCCTGCTCCTGTTGTGCTGGTTAACATAGGAACTAGTTATCTATGCTAATACCCTGGACTCACAGAGCATCCAGCTCCCGGAGCTTCACAGATGTTGAACCTGGGATGAAACACTTTCTTCCCCCACGGCACCCGCTGTGAGGCTCATCTGGGTTCACACCACCCTTTAGGTCCACGGAGGACAGAGGTGAGTAGAAGACAACCACTGTCTGCCCCCTAACAGGGTCTTGGGAGGGAGGAGAGAGAGTGTGGAAAAGAGCATGAGTTTTGGAGCCAGACATACTTGGGTATAGTCCCAGTTTGTACCACTTATTAGGTCTTGGGCAAAGTTATTAATCTCTCTGAACCTTGAATTCCTTGATCACTGACCATCTGCCAGGCACACTTCTAAGTGATAGTAATGCAATCTTCACCATGGTCTTATGCGGTATTTTATCATTTCCAGTTTACAGAAGAAGAATCTTAGTCACAGACATGTTCAGTAAACTTGTCCAAAGAGACATAGCTCATATGTGCCGGAGCAGCTGGGATGTGAGTTAGGGAGGCTGGCCTGGATGGAGACTGTGCTGCTAACCACTGTGCTGCAAGACCTTTCTCTGAAATGGGAGTAATGCAGTTGTGCACAGGGGTATGAGGATAATTAAGTGAACTGAACGTACTTGGCACATAGTGTGTCCTCAGTATGATTGTGTCATCTCAGAGTGTGGCAGTAGATGCTGAATTGCCATGTGAGTAGCATAGCCAGGGAGCTCAGAACAAGGACAGTTACTTACTAGGGTGCCCGGGGAAGGCTTCATCGCCAGGAAGAATGAATAGGATTTCAGTCTTAGGGGTAGGGTAGGGGCACCCCCAAAAGAAGGAACAGTAATGAGGAGACCACTTCTATTTGGATTTTGAACACAGAAAAGGACCAACACTCCTACTTCCCCATTACACCTCCATCTGGCTCTACTAATATTTCTCTCCCTCCCTATCCACCACCTCTGTCCCGTCACTCAGCTACTGCCAAATCCCTAACATAGGACTTGTTCGGTCTTGCCTCCAGGCTTGGAACATGCCACTGTCTCTACCTGGAATGCCCTGTCTCTCTCCAGTACCAACCTTTTACCTTCCCCTCCTGCCAAACCAGCCACAGGGCTACTGCAGGAACTGTGACTTAATTAGCCGTGGCTGCCTGCTCAGAGGCTTCTGGAAGCTGGGTCCTTAGGGTATACTGTTGCATGTTAATTTTCATAGTTGGTCTGTTTCTTGACCAAATCTTTCCTAGTGTTGGAGAATGTGTAGTCGTGTGGCATGTCCTGTGCCAAATGGCTGGAGATGGGTTAATACAACTTGAATGAAATAAAGGGAGAATTTGGGCTACTTCTTATCTCACTAGCTGTTCCCAAAGCTGAGTGCAAATCTGACTGCTTATAGCAGCAACCGGCTTTTGCAAGCATCTCGGGGGTATTCATGCCATTTGTCGATGATGTGCCAGGCCCTATGCCAGCTACAGGGGTTGTGTACAGGGAACAGGATGGTTTCCATAATGCCATGCTGACTATTGCCGGGGATGGAAAGCACAGGAGGCGCTTTCCTGGTGATAAGCCCTGGTATGCTTCAACATACTGTTAGTTATTTTTTTCATTTATTTTTCTCTCTTTTGTTCCTAAGTGCAGATATATAGCACTTTTTTCCCATTTACAAAGCATTTCACTTTAATTTTCACTACACTCCTGTGAAGTAGGTATTATTATCTCCATTTTATAGGTGGGCAAGCTGATACTGAGAAAGGCTAATTCCTTTGCTCTGCAGCCTCATAGAGCCAGGACGCAGATCACGCTCCTTTTCCCAGTACTAGTTACTGCATATTCCACTACACAGCACTGTCTAGTGAAAATTATCCTACCCAGAGGCCTCATTTCCCTTTAAGTTGGAATAAATGACCTTTATCTTTGTGGTCATCTGCTCAAACCTTTATTAAACCCGTAATTGTGTCTGGCTCAGTATGTATGCAGGATGAAGAGATACATATGGCCCAGCCCCTGCCCTCTAGGGGCTGCAGTCTAAGCCAGAGGCACTGACATGGATAAACCTGCACAGGGCATGTAGGCAGCAGAATGAAAACAATAACCTAATGTGAATCGACAGCAAAGTATTTACAAGATTGCACAAGGCAAGGGCAAGTGCATTTTAGGGGTGGGACAGAATGAACTAGTCTTGCCAAACTGCCTGGGCAGATCTCCACAGTGCCAGACCATGGGAGGACATTTTCAATAGCCATCCGTAATTCTTTCTCCCTCTTGTTATAAGAAAAGCCTGTGTGTGTGTGTTTCATACTATTCTTCAGGCTGCCAGTGCACAACTGGGTTGGCTGTAAGGCAAGTACTTATGGGAGTCCTATATTTAGATAATGATGGGGAAATTTGAGTCCTCCTCTAGCAATATAATAAAGTTTATTCTGCTCCAATATACATCAAGTTTATCTCTTAACATTGAGCTTTTATGAGATGGACTGAGCACCTGTAATATAGTAGAGAGAAAGTACCGAACAGCAACTCTGTAATCAGAGAGATACAAATTTTAAATCTAGACCTGCTGCTATTTAGTAACATTGCACAACTAATCTGAACTCAGTGAGCCTCAGTTGCCCATATGCAATAGGAAAAATTATCTCTACCTTGCAGGGCTGTTGAGAATTATCTGATGCCTTAATGCCTTTTTTGTTAAATTTTTAATTTTATATTTTTAATAGGTAATGCTTGCACATGGTACAAAATTCAAAAAGTGCAAACAGTGAAATAAATCTCTCTCCATCTTTGTCTTTTAGTCACCATTTCTCTTTCCCTTATGTATTTTGGTCCTCACAAAAATTCCTGGGCATGAGGCAGGCAGGTTTAATAACTCTAGTTTCCTGGTAGGGAAACTGAAGCCCCGAGAGCTTAAACAGTGACCTCAGGTTACACAGATGGGAATGGTGAGACTAGAACCCAGGCTCCCTACCTCCTATTTAGTGCCCCCCAGGGTTTTGTACTCCACATTTTACTAAAAGGCATGGTGGGAGATGGACTTCAGGTTGTTGGATCTCAACCCCATTGGAGCAGTGGCTTTAGGGATACAGGCTCCTCTGAGACTCTTAATAAAGCTACAGATTCCCCCTGCCTCACCCCTCACATACACGTAGCCTTGCAGATAATTTCTACTAATAGAAGCCTAAACTATTCCAGTACCTTCTGTATATCCTCAACAAGGTTTGGCTCTGTGGGACTTGTCTAGAGAGCAAGGTGGCACATGCTGGGTGACCTACAAACCAAGTCTGCTCCCCAAGAAGCCTGGAGCCTGGAGTCAGAAGATCTGGGTTCTACTCCTGGCCATGGCATTTTCTTAGCTTTGTGACCTTGGGCAAATCCCAATTTCTCTGAGCTTCACTTGGGGTTGGTGTGATCTGTCCCTAAAATACTGTAAACTAACATTTATAAGGTCATTTTGCAAAATGTGAAATGATAAACAAACATAGATATTATTTCTCCCTGAAAAGCCTGGCAGGGATGAAGAAACTAGAAAGACGTAGACGCATGCTTGGAATTTCGTCCAGAGGCTTGGAGAGTGCCCTTCCTTCTTGGTCAAGGCTATCCAGCCATGCACCCCCTCTCTGGACTTGGCACCCAGGATCGAGCTCTTATGCACTAGATGCGAGTGCTGATCCATGTAGCATGGAGCATCCCCGTCAATGAATTACAGCTCCATATGCTTGTTGTGGTCCAAAGTAAGTGATGATCCCATTATTTAGACATGTCTCATTAAGACATCTGTAAGATGGAGCCAGCAAACAGCTCGGTAGAATCGAGGCTGCTGCCTGGAAAAGCTTCTCCTCCCTTCCCCCATTCAATAATGATTATGGGAGGTTTTATTCCTCCCAACAAAAGTGTTAATTAGACATCATTCTGAACAGGGATATTACACAAATGAATTAAACTCAAACCAATCAACAAGCCAGCTCTGTGCTTCAGGTCCTCTGAACGAGAAGGGAATTGAAGTCAGTAATGGGAAACAAATGGTAGGATGTCTTCCCTAATAGAGAATAATAAGTAGAAAGGTTCCCTTCAGTTCTAGCACCACTTCTTTGATGGCAGATACCTTTGTCCTCCAACATCCTCTGCCTTGTTATTCCTTTCCCTTTATCCCCTTATCTCTTTCCACACACACCCACCCCCACACACACACCCACCCACAAACACACAGGACTCCTGTCCATAAGACTTGGGGTTAGGATTCCATTCTAATCACTGAAACTTGCTTGGATTGCCCAATGGATGGATAGGGATGGAAAGAGACTACCCCTAGGCTGAAGTCTTCAATTCCATTCCCTCTCTGTCACCAATCACTTCTTGTTTTGGGTGAGTCAGTGAACCTTTCGGAACTATTAGTTTCCTCACAGAAAATAGGGTGTTTACTACTTAAGAGTCCCACTGGTATGCAGTAGGTACTCAATTTGTCAAGCCTCAGTGGCTGTCTTTTGGAAACTCTTTGTGGCCTGGCAGTGAATTCCTGGCACTGATCGCCCCCTGTGGGCAGAGCGGGAAGAACCAGGGGCAAGAGTTTCACTCCCTGCCATTTGAGAGCTCCCGATGGGTTGGGGGAGAGATTACAGAACCTTAAAAAGCCTTTAAAAATGCAAATGAGGACAAGATATGGCAAAACCAGGTATTCAACACTTAGCTGTGGTGGGCACCAAGGGGCTCAGTGGGCTGAAGAGATTGTAGAACAGGGTGGAGAAGTCAGTGGTAGGAATTATTCTCACCCTGGGAAGGAAGCCGCCAACACAGAGGCCCAGAGAAGCTGGAGAGGATGAGGCAGAGGCTTTGCCTGGCTGAACAGGAAGTGCCCGCCCGGCAGCAGGGAGAGTGAGATGAGTTTTGTGTGATGAGAGGGCTGGTCGTGTGTGGACTTCCTGAGGACAGGCTGGCTTTGCCCTAGTGCCTCAGGGCCTGGCACCTGGAAGGTACTCAGGTGGATGTATGAAGTTGGATTTGATGCAGTGGCTTCCCATCCCACTGTCTGTGGGATTAGTAGGAGTCAGAAAGAAATTAAAAGCAGAATTTAAAAAGTAATTCCCAGTATTGGGAGACAGAGTGGAAGTGTAGAAAAAGAATTCCCAGCAGGTCTTAGAAGAGGTAATCTATGGATAGCCATGCCTTCCTTTAGCTCCAGATCACTCTGTCCTCAAGAGTAAGAAATCTACCCCACAGAAAGCACCTTTTTCACCATTTGGTTGTCCCCAATCTCTTTACGAATCCTCCTAGCCTGGGGTGTGTGTGGGGTGGGGGGAGTGGGTGGGAATCCCTGCTTCCTTTTGAGAGTTTTCCCACCACTCTCCCTTTCCAGGAAACATGTCTTTCCAGAAGGACCTCACAGCTCTGGGATTTGGTGCCATTCCTCCACCGAACCTGCTCTTCCTTGCTTTGCAGCTCATTTTAGTGCCTATCCCCACCACTCCCCCAATCAGGAGGTTGTTTGATTCTTGTCCCAAAGTCTACTGCTGCAGAATGAATCCACTTCCTCTGGTTTGGCCCTTGGCAAGCCGCCACTAGGCACCTTGGAGTTAACACTTCAGAGATAGAATATGAAGTTTCTTTTCATCCTTCCCTCTTTGATTTTAGGGGCCTCAGTTTCCCAGAGATCTCCTTTCCCAATTTTCATTCTATGTTATATCCAAGTACTTGGCATTTTCCTCATATCCCTGAAAGCCACACTCTAATAGGATCCTGAGCAATGCCCAAAATAAAGGTGAGTTGTCAAATCTGCTAGTTGCCCCCCACCTTGACTTTTTGCTTTGCAGGGTGTATGCATGTGCAGGCAAACCCCAGGCGCATGACATTATGGTCCTCTCCTGTCATTTAGTGAAAAGAGAGCATGTATTAGGAGTCAGAAGATGAGGGTTCAAGTTCATGCTCTCCTATTATTAGTAGCTGTGAGACCTTGGGGAAGTCACTGGACCTCTTTGAGATTCAACTTCCTTGGGTTGAGTTCTTGTGGCTCAAAAAATAAAAGGAATATAAAAGTGCTTTGTGAGTTGTAAACTGTTCATCAAATGTAAGTAATTATCATTGCTTGCTAATTCTGTGTTCATACTGTGGTCAGTTATACAAACAGTAGGGGTTGAGAGACAGGAGGTCCTTGTGGATGATCCATTAATTAGGTAACTAGATAGACATATTTTTGGAGACCTGGGGCTTCCCAGTTATTACTGCAAATCACACATTGTTTCTCATCCCACCAGATATGAACGAGTATTTATTTTTCATCAAAGAAGATTGAGATATGCTAGGGAAAACCAACATTTGAGTTCTCTCAACTCTGTATTTTCTACCTAACAAATATCTACATTAAACTGGTTGTGTGTGTTTTTGTGTGTGTGTGTTTGCATTATTTTTTAATGTGGTGTTGTTTTTCTTCTTTTTCTTCCATCTTGTAAGGTATGTATCATATCTTGGAATCTAGGAACTAAAGCAGGAACTCCCTAGTAGGGGCCCTTCCCTTGGCCTCCTGGCTAGGTAGCAATTCAGGTGCCCGCTCCACCTCTTTTAAGGGATCAATTACTTACCACCCATCAGGTTCTTTTTTCTTTTGAAAGAAAACCTGTTTAGAACTTCCCCCTTGGGACTGGGGCCCCAGGCAGTAAGTATCACAGAGAAGGGAGGTCCAGATGTTGTGTGCTGACATATAGTTGGAACTGCATTGCTCCATGCCGGCAGCAAGGACTGAGGAGAGCTCTGCCCCGTCTCTCGCACCCTCCACCCGTCAGTGGAGGTGCAGGGCTCTTGAGGGAGACAAGAGGACCTCGACGTGCATGGTTGGAGGGTAGATACAGAGGAAGGAGGAAAATCAAGCAGGAGAAAATTCCTATATAATAAGTACTTGCTCTGCACCACTCTGCTAGATATTTCTACTTAATGTTGACCCATTTAATGTAATTCTCATGAAGCCCTGTTAAGTAAGAATTACTAACCCCATTTTATCAATGAGGTGTTGAGGTCCAGAGAGGTGAAGATGGAGCTGGGATTCAGACCCAGGCCCATCTGACCCAAAGCCCCAGCTCTATTTACCAGTCGTAATCTTCTGGGGCCTGGTCAGGGCCTCAGAGAACCACTCTGATGAAGAGGATAGCTATGTCCCTGCTGGATGGAGCCCATGTGGCTCAATACTCTGCAGCAGAATAATAAGAATAGCTGGTCGTTTGGAAGATTTTTGCCAGTCTATATTCTAGTAACACTACTGCCAATAATTCGGGAGGGGCGTGCCTTTGCAGAGACATTTTACCACCCAAAGTTCCAAAAACTTACAAAGCCAACAGAACTGCCACAGAACCCTGCAGAACTCTACAGAGCCAAGAGGGGCTGGTGTTTTGAATGGGGGATTTACACATTGACAGAGTTTACAGTTGGTCCGCAATTCTCAACAAAGGCAGAGGACCAGAATGTGGACAGAGACTTCCCTAAACCAACAATGAAAACCAAGGATACTGGGGATAATCGGAAAGGATTGTGGCTTATTTGTTTTTTGATATAGAAGGAACCTTGGGTTTTGACAAAATCGCACAACTCAGATATCAGTCACCCAGACTATAATGCAAATGGCGCCCCCTGGAGCACAAAATCATGTCATCGAATTTCAAAATTTTTACTTATTCATTGATTTTTAAAAAAAATTCCAGACTTATTTTCTGGTTCTCACTCATCCAGATGGATACTGCGGTGAACTATTAGAACCCCAAGTATACGTATCAGCCAGAGGTGTTTCAGGCCAGTTAATGGGTATTTTAGGTGGTTTGGGGAGCCGTGCTGGGATGAAAAATTCACGGCTTCTTTACAGATTGGGTCATGGGGAGGCATGTTTGATGCCCAGGTAATAGAATAGAGAGTGCTGGGTAACCTATATTTACATATGATGAGGAACTTGGAGAATGAGAACAATCAAAGAGGCTTCCTGGACCTCTCTAGGCTTAGGACCTCTCTAGACCTGCAAGGAGAGTGACAGGCTTCACGGAGGGCAGGATGGTGCGTGTTCCCCATGAGGCACAGCCCATGCGAGGGAAGCGGCTTCATGATGGGGGACAGCCATCCCACTGACCCTGGAGCCTGGGGAGCCCCTGGCAGTCCTCTGGAGCTGATGACCTCCACTGTAAAGGGAGGGGGTGGGCTGCACAAGCTCAAAGACCTCCTGCCGGCTTTCAGATGCTCTGGTCTAAGACTTGAATCGGAGAAGGCTGGGAGATTTGGGGTAAAGAGCTGTGGGCTGGAGAAGAAAGAGTGTGTAGAGGGACAGACCAATGAGGGTGGTCACACAGGAGAGAGGACTGGAGGTGGGGACGGGGGGTTGGGGCTGTGTGGCCTTGCTCTGCTGCTTATTGGAGAAGCCTCAGTGAGTCCGAGTCCGCTGTGAGCATTGGGCTTCACTTGAGTGGGGCCTCGGCCAGTTAAAGTCCCAGCTGTGCCCTTGAGGACCTCCTCAGTCTCCTTTAGCTCTTCTATGGTAGAGAAAGCCAAGAGGATTCTCTGGGGCCCTCTGACACCGTGCAGCAAGGAGTTCAGATTTGGACACCTGGGCTCAGCTCCTGATTCTGCCAGACTAGCTTTGGCTCTTCATTTGTGATAGGGATTAGTCATATATCTTCTTCTCAGTGGGTTGTGAACATTAAATGAATCCATGTCTATAAAGTGATTAGCAGAGTCCTCGGCATACATAAGCGTTCAATAAATGGTTATTGTTAATTGTTGTTAACTATCCTCACAATCCCTATTTGCACCTCCCATCCTCCAGGAAACCTTCTCCCATTAGACTCACAGGAGTATCTGCTGAACCTGGGCTCTTGCAGCCCAGCTTTGGTGTTCCCGGGTAGCTGTGGGCTGCTTGTGCCGAGGGTCCTAGGAACGTGGTCTCCAGGACAGAGGCCCATCTCCTCTTCTTCCTAGCTCTCTCCTCTGGGCTCAAGGAGATTCTTGCCCCCAGGACACAGAGGCTGCGCTCTGGGGAGCCTGACTGATTGCCTTCCTGTAGCTTACCCATTTGCTTGCTAGGAAACAGTTCCAGGCTTTGGGTCAGCTAGACACCAGGCAGAACCAGCATGCCAGCTGCTCAGCGGCTCTAGTTGAGTGGGGGCCTGGCTCTGTGCCCAAAGACCTTCCTGGGAGGCTCTCTTCGGGCCTGCCACGCATCTGCCTGGCAGGTGGCGGTGCAGAGACCCCATCCATTCTCCTGTGTGTGAATGGAGTCCTGTGCATCCATCCTTTTTGTCATTAATTCAGCAAATATTTACTGAATCTCTGCTCTCTGCCAGGCACTCTTCTAGACCCTGGGAATCCAGCAGCGATCGAGGTAGACAAGCCCTCTGCCCTCGTGTAACTGGAAGGGCCTGGGTTAGTGTTTGTGGGAGTGGGTAGAAGACAATAAGCAAATAAACAAGGACATTTCAACTAGTAATAAGCATTATCTTGAAAATAAAACAGGTGATATGGAAAAGACCAACATCTTCTAGTTCCTTACCGTTTAGGACATTCTCTTTTTAAAGGAATACTTCTTGGCATATAGTAGGGAAACTGTTTTTAGCCCTCAGAGATCTCCTGGACTGAACACAAATAGGGTTCCAAAGGGTCAGGGGACAAGTGAAAATTCCTATGTCCTGTGGAAGAAACAGTAGACTAATCCACTGGAATATAAGCACCATGGGATGCTGTTTTGTTTTTTTGCTCTAACTTCAGAATCTAGAAGAGTGGTACATAGTAGGTGCTCTATAAACACCGATGGGCTCCAGAGGGCTGAACTAGGATTAATGGATGTGGACATTATGGAGAGGCAGAGCTCCACAGATGACAAAGGGACAATTTTTGATAGCCAGAGCTGCCCAGCAGACAGAAAGGGTTGCTTTGTGAGGCCAGGAGGGTTCAGGAAGAGCTGGGACAGCCACATGTTGGGCATGCTGACGCCTTCTGACGTAGAGGGACATTGGGCAAGGTGACCCCCACTGTACCTTCCACCACTGAGGAGCTGCCATTTCCTCACCACCCCTTCCCAGGCCCAGCCTGCTTGGTGTCGCATCACAAATGCCCAGACTTTGCTAACAATGCCTGCGTCTTGCTCGCAATAGAATTGTCCACCAAGAGGAGCCCTGACTGCTCAGCAGTAAAAGGGAAAATCACTTGGAAATATACTACCTTTTACCGACCCTGCAGCTCTGTACTCGTTTTATTTTTCTGTATCAAATTGCCAGCAGTAAAATTGCTGGATGCACGGCATGTGGTGTTTGCTTCCTTTATGGCCCCTCATTCCCACAAGTTGGCCAGGGGAGAAAACAATTAGCGGCATTGGCCGCAGTTGCAGGCTGGAGGACATGAGAGCAGCAAGGGCTAAGCAGAATGTGGGAACCAGGCGGACTGGGGTGACAGGGTGGGGTGGCAGGACCAGCCGGCACGTGTGTTGCCCTTTGACTGGATTCCCCCACCCCATGGCCCACAGCAACTCATCAGGCTGTTTTCCCTCCAATTGCCCAAATTGTTCTTGAAGTTGCTGTCTCGGGAGGACCTCTTCTGCCTGAGCACAGCGATTCCCCTTTCCTCCCCACTCTTTTGCGTCTCTAATGGGCCTGCGATGTAAATACAGTCTGGTCATGTATTGATTTTCTATTTCTGAGCCTTCTTTCCAAATGGCCTAGACGTTGCTACCTGAGTTGGTATATGTCGGTCTCAGGGGGAATTCCCAGAAGGCAGGGGACGTGTCTGTCTTGTTCTTTATAGGGAGTTGTGCTTGTCACCTCTGGGTGGTGGTTGTTATGTTTTTTGGTTTGTTTTGATGTGTTTGGTGTTTTGTTTTTTGGCAACCATGCCATCTCCTTGAGGGCTGTTGATTTGCTTATAAAGCGAGCTCCAAAGAAGAGACAGTTGATGCACAAGGGGCTGTCCTGCTGGGAGCACGAGACTGGGTTTCCCTCGTGGTTTTTTCCTCTCGACACTTCCTCCATTACTGCTCATGCCTGGGGGAGTGATGTAACCCTCAGTTCATTCATTCATTTGTTCATTCATTCATTCTCTCACTTATTTGTTGGATTAACCACATTTTTTGAGTATCTTCTATGAGTCAGTTCCTGGGCTGGACCTCCGGGGATGTAAATTTAAGTAAGAACCAGCCTCTAACCATACATTGTCTAAGAGAAGAAGCAGACATGGGCCTATAAATACAGTAAAGTATAGCAAGTAAGCCCTAGGATAGAAGGGGAAGGTGGTAAGGTGAGATGGAGAAGAAGAGCTGGGACTTGAGTCAGACACTCCTGTTTCAAATCCCTACTCCAGCTTTGACCAGCTTTGTGACCTACCTGACCCAAGTATAGTGGAATGCTAATGTCACCCTCCTAAGCCTGTGGTGAGGGAGAATTAAATTAAATAACACATAGTCACTCTGTAAATATGGATCCCTCCTCTCAGGTGTCAGGGAGAATATAAAAAGGAGTGACTCACTTTGCCCAGGGAAGTTTAGGAGGGCTCCACAATGGAGGTGGTTTTCCAGCTTGATTTTACAGTTTCCCAGGTGAAGATGGAGGGCAAGAACATTCCAGAAAGCATTTTTTTAACCCCAGCCCTAGTAATGAAAAGGCCAGCCTATTCAGAGAAGGAGGGTGGGAGTATGTGCTGTGGGGTGAGTGGTAGGAGAGAAGGAGAGGAAGGAGGTCCTTAGTGTGGCCGTGAAGCGCCTGGAGTGCCCAGCTAAAGAATTTGAAATTTATTGTAAACGGCAGGGACATAAGGGAGGATTTTAAGCAGTAAGTGATGTGAATTTTTTTTTGTATTTTCGCATAATAATTCTGGGGGGCAGTGTGGAAGGGGGAGTGGAGCCAGGAAAAGACAGTAGAGGGGAGTGGAGCAGAGCTGGGAGAGACTACAGACAGTCATTCAAACAAACGTTTATTGAGCAGTTGTTATGTGCCAGGCAGTCTATGTCTATGGGGATACAAAGATGAATTAAATGGGATCCCTGGGGGAGTTAGATAAATAGAGAACACAATAAGTGGTGGTAAGAGTTATGCTAGAGGGAAGCAAGGCCCAGGAAGCCGAAAGGAGGGACAGCTAATAATGAAGGCTGGACAAACAGGACACACCGCCTGAGGTGTCATTCACACAGACAACAGGTAAGGTGGTCCTGGTATTGAAATTGTCCAGGAGACAGAGAATACAGCTTGAACCACAGGAGGGACACTTCGGAAGAGGAAATATTTAACTCAAAAAGGCATTCTGCAGTTAGAATTGGCAAGTCGATTTAAGATAAGGATTGAAGGAGAGGGAGGAGTCCAGATCCCCTGGGGCCAGTCCTGAGATTCATGTTTCTCAGGAGAAAGGCACGCTCCTAGAACCTTTCATGGAAGGGATTAGAAGGCCCAGGCTTCTCTGTTGGAGGAACCTCACCCAAGGGGGCCCGACCAGGAGATTGGGCTCTTTGCACTGCTGCTGAGCCTTAATTCTCCTTAACCCTGAGAAGATGATTTCTCTCCACCTGCCTTTGGACTCTCCTGCCCCTCTCTTCAGAGCTCTATGTTAATCCCTATTCAGAAAATTCTGACTCAAATCCCAACTCCATTAATGACCTGCGAACACGTGTGGCCTCTCCTCTGAGATGGGATAATGGCGGAAAGTGCTTTGCCAGTGTTAGCAGCCATCACTGTGGGCAGCAGGGGGCTTGGATGGAGCTGAAGGGAATGGCTTTGGTGAGCTGGAGATGGGGACGAGGGTTGGATAGTCTATTTCAGAATTTCTTTCTGGGGAAGGAGGTGAGAAGAACATAGTTGACTTCAGAAATTCAAGGGTCTTCATGGAAGCTCAGAGAACTTGCTGGGCTGTCCAGCACTTCCAGAGTTTGGGATGGGGGTTGGGGGCATGGAGTGAGGGCAGGGAGAAGAAGATACCTCCTTAAAACCAGAGGACGGAGGCAGACCCAGGGCTGAGGGTCTCTGCACTTAGTCAGGTGGTGGTATAGCCTTTCCCCAAGGGGATGTGTTTGTGTCTACGTGATTCAGAGACAGTTGGTAACTGAACAAGGTTTTCAGGTGAACATGTAGATAAGGGAGGCCCAGCCTGTATGTTCAGGGCATGGGGGGCTATCGCAAAGAGATCTTTTTTTTTTCCCAATTCTATTTTATTAGAGAAGTCATGGGTTTACAGAACAGTCATACATAAAATACAGAATTCCCATATGCTACCCTATTATTAGCACCTGGCATTGGTGTGGTACATTTGTTACAAATGGTGAAAGCACATTTTTATAATTGTACTATGATCCATGGTTTAACTTAGGGCTCACTGTGTTGTGCAGTTCCACGGATTTTTTTTTTATGGAAAGAATCTTTAACATGGGACCAGAAGCCATGTATTTCATCCTTGACTATGCTATTACCGCATTCTCTGTTACCTGAGCCTCAGTTTCCACGTGTGTATTATGGGAGTCTAGTCCCTCCCTCCCAGGATTATAATGAGATGAAGTGAGGCTATGGAAATGAAAGCCCTGGATAATCTGCAAAGCACCACACTGCTATAACAATAGCAACCATTATTACTTAGCTCACTAAGTGCCAGCTTTACATATGCATATTACCTCGTTAAATCTTCACAACAACCTGAAGTAGGTACAATTATTCCCCGGTTTTGTGGATGAGAAAATGGATGTGCAGAAAGGTTGTGCAACTTTCCCAGATTGTCTGGCCCTGGCCTGTGCTCTTAATCCCTTGCTCCACTGTCCCTCCCTGTGGTGAGGTATTATTACACCAGACCATTATTCAGTGATTGGGCTCTCCAGCACCTATAGTAAGGAAGTGCACAATGGGGAGAGAAGGCCTTGAGAGACACATTGGGACAGGCTAAAGCTGGGAAGAGTCCATGGAAAGCTCCTTTAAAGATAAAATTGGTGTCACCAGTGTAAGATATCGTCGTGACTGGCTGGCACCTTGCCTCCTCTCACATGGAGGCGGAGGAATGATGCCACCTCTCCCCCTTCTGCTCATATTTACCTCCACCCTAAGCTTGCCCTGGCCCCTTCTGCACTCCTCCCTTCCCCCGACCTGTGGCCTCCACCCCAGCCGGGATCAGATATGGCCTTTGTCTTTCTGCCTGGCTGCGCCTTTTCAGGGGATAAAGGCTTCTGTGTCTGGGAACACTGATAGTTCAGGGGAGCCTGAGGGCCAGCCCCAAATAAATGCCTCTCTTCTCCACCCAGTTGCCACTTCTCTCTGTCACCTTCCCCTAGCTGGGGTACCCCATTAGAGTACGTTCCAGAGGGTGTGGAGAGGACTCCAGCTTTCCTGAGCCCCTGCTTATGGGGAGAGGGGGAAACAGAGCGGAAAATGGGCCTTCTGGAGAGGCACCGGGAGGACATGGTGGGGTCCAGTGGTGACAGGAGCTGTGAACTGCAGTATTGGGCTTGGCGCCTCCCCTGCTCTCCTGCTCTCTCCACTCACTCCCACCAAGACCAGCTTTGGGGGTGCCAAAAGGGGCCAGGACTCCTGGCAGCTAGTGCCTGTCAGGTGGTGGGGGCTCCTCTGAGGATAACTGTGTGCTCCTTCCCAGAGGAGTGAAGGCACCCACTCTTAATGAGCTTCAGGTGAGTTGAGAACCATAGTGTGGATGGCAAAAAGACTAATGCAATTTTTTGTTACTTTATAGTCATAATTATTGCTAATAGCTACTATTTACATAGCATTTACTAAGGCTAAAGCATTTTAGGTTAACTGATTTTTACAGTCACATTTTGTAGATGAAGAAACTTGAGGCTCAGAGGGGTTAATTCACTTGTCCGTGGTTGCATTAGTATTGAGGTAACACAGCATTGAAGTCAGGATACATAAAAAAGACCCAGTATTTAATCCAATGTTTCATCTTAGCTCTGCAAATTACTAGCTTTGTGACTTTAGGCAAGTTACGTAACTTCTCTTAGTCTCCACAATTCCATCTCTAAAATGGGGGTAATAATATGGAATTATGGTGTGGCAAGGATGATTCAATGAGACCAACCACATAAAGTGCCAAGGTCAGTGGCTTGGACATTCATTGATTCGTTCATTTGGAAAATGTGAATTAGAGGCCAACACTATGCTAGATATACAAAAGTGAGCAAGATGGGCTTTTGAAAACAAGCAAGATCTGCAAGCGTGATGAGTGCCATATATAGGAAGCATTACATAAAAAGCTGCTATTAAAAAGGTGGCAGAGCAGGAGATGAATCCACTTCTGCCTGCTTCCAAAGCTAGAGGGATGAATGTCCAACCTGACTGCTTCCGGGCTTAATGGAAAGTCCTCGATGGGGGAGCGTCTGTCCCATTCTGGACACCTACTTTAATGGAAAGTGGACAAACTGGACTTCCCTGGAGGAGGACAGTGGCAAAGCTCCTAGAAATCATAGGAGACTCATTTATTCATTCTATGTTTTTAAGTACCAGGCACTTTTTTAAAGTACTGAGGATGTAGCAATGAGCAAAATGGAAGAAAAATAGTCCATACCTTCCTGGACATCATAAAGTCCCATGTCAGGGAGAGAGAAAATAAACAAATTAATAAAGTAAAATATGTCACAAATTTTATATTAATAATGGGAATCTGGAATGCAGCGGAGCAGTGAGCAATTTTATCAGGAAAGAAATCCCTCCGCAGGTGATAACTGAGAAGTTCTAAAGGAGGTTAGGGAGCAGGCATCTCAAGGGAAGCTGCATTCCAGGCAGAGGGAAAAGAAGGCACAAAGATCCTGTGTCCCTGGTATTTGAGAAAAAGCCAATATGGATGTGGAGCAAGGGTAAGAGTAGTGAAAATAAGGTGTGTGTGGGTGGGTGCACAAATCCTGAAAAGCCGCGACGGAGTCATGAGGACTTGGACTTTTACTGTGAAGTCATAGATAGGTTTTGAGAAGAGGAGATGGTTTGGAGGTGGAAGATCAGAAGCTTAGTTTTGGACATAAGTATGAGATGCCACTTAGACACCCCAGTGGGGGAAATAAGTATTTTGACAGCTGTGGCAAGGGCAGAGGGAGAGATCTGGGCTGGGCTAGAACATCGACCTAGAGATGGTATTCAGAGCTGCGTGGCTGCATCGGTTCACCATGGGGGTGAGTGGAGAGATGGAAGAGGACAGAACCCTGGGACACTCCAACAGGAAGTTGAGGAGGAGCTGGCAAAGGAGACTGGAGAGGCCAGGGGACTAGGAGGAAAACCAGGAGAGCTGGTGTCCTCCTAGCCCAGTGAAGAAAGTGTTGCTGGGAGGCAACAATTGAAGGTGACAAATGTTGCTGATCCATCAAGCAAACGGAACCAATGTTGTTTCTAGCAACTTGGAGGTCCCGCACACATGACAAGAAAAGTCCTGGGGTGAGTTCGTAAGAGAATGGGGAGAAGAATTGTGTGTACAACTGCTCTTGAGTAGTTTTGTTATCAAGGAGAACAGAGAAATTAGGTAGTAGCTTGATATGAGGTCAAGAGGGGAGAAAATGCAGCCCATTTGTGTGTGGATGGAAATAATGCAGTTTAAGGAAATAGGGTTGTTTGGTCACTGGAAGAGGAGCCTCTGGGGGGATGTCATAGCTCTCCACATGCTTAAAGGACTGTCATGTGGAAGAGAATTAAATTCATTTTATGTGACTCTAGAGAGAAGAATGAAGATCAATGGTTAGGAGCTACAAGGAGGAGGATTGTAGTGCAGCATAAAGAAGAATTTCATGCATCCATTTACTTATTCATTCAAGAAATAAATGTTGAATGCCTACTCTGACATTGGCACTGGCCTGGGCACCAGGGATAAAGTCATTATTTAGTTCAGCCCCTTCTGGCTGGTAGAGGAGAGCCACCCAGACGAATGTAATACAGTGAACAAAATGCCAACCGGAGCCTCTATCTCTGACTGAGGAGGGGATGGGATGGGTTATGGGGGTTCAGGGAAAGGGCAGGCTGGGCAAGGGAGACATAAATGTTCACTGAGGATGTCCTGCCTTCTGATAACCGAGACGCTATTTGGCCTAAATACATGAGGTTTAAAAGGGCACTTGAGGGAAGCGGCTGTGGCTCAATCAGTGGGGCTCCCGTTTGCCATGTGGGAGGCCCTGGGTTCGGTTCCCGGGACCTCCTGGTGGGGGCGGGCTCGCCCGCACGGCGTGGTTGGCTGACCCGGCGAGCGCAGGCAGCAAGGGGGGGATAAATGAATAAATAAATAAATAAATCTTAAAAAAAAAAAAAAAGGGCACTTGAACCTCAGTTATCAGGGACATTTTCTGGATGACTAGGCCATGTAGATAGAGCCTTAATAAAAATGATGTCTGGTAGATGGTGGTACTTTGTCATTTACAGAGCACACTTAATACTCCCCACAGTCTGCCAGGATCATTGTGCTATCCCTGTTTAGAGTTGGGTTAACTGAGGCTCAGAGCAGTGAGCTTTTGCCTAAGTTCACATAATTATTGTAAAGATGGAGCTGGGGGCAGAACCCGTTCATGGGACCTGAGTGTGAGGTACAAGCCCTTCCAGAGCAGCCAAATGCTCAGCCACACTAACTGCAATCCACCCGCTGTCTGCTCTGACACATGCACGAAAAAACTGCTTGGAGGCCGGGGTTTGGGGTTCTTGTGAAACCTTTCATACCCTGTACCCCTTCTCCTGAATCCTTAGAACTTTTCCCAATCTGCTCTGATTAAGCCAGGCAGTTTCCTGTTCTCTGCCTGGGACTTTCTCCCCTGCTCTTCCCCTCGGGCCTTGACCCTAAGCCTCTTCCTGAACTTGCTTCATGTTCTCTTACTACGAGAAGTTCTCTGGAACTCAAGAAGGGCCTAAAACTATGGACTTCCCAAATTCCCGAGCCAGCAGTCCTTGGGTTCCTCTGCTGTTGATGATACCTCAGATATTAAGGAGAGTTAGATATCCACAACTATAAATAAGAAAGGTAGAAGGAAGGAGAATAATGATAATTAAAACTTACCTAAGCTTGGGGAGCCGGGGTAGCGCAGTGGTTGAGTGCCTGTTTACCTAAACTTACTACCTGGGAGGAGATGCTATTATTATCTCCATTTTACAAATGAGGAAACTGAGGCACAGAGAAGTAAAGCAGTTTGTCCTAGATTGAATAGCAGAGCTGGCTACTGAGTCGATGTGTTTAGCCGCTACGCTCTTCTGCCTCCCTTAAGAGGGAAAGGGAGAAGAGAAACAAAGACCAGGAAAAGCTTTCAATCACCATGGTTTTTTTTAATTTTTAATTTTTTGAGCCTCCAGTGTGCTGAAGCTATGGTAGAAGAAATAGATCTGGTCCCTGCCCTCACAGCTACAGAATCACAGAACCTGAAAGTGGGAGGAGACCTTGTCCAAATCGAGACAGAGAGTGAAGTGAAACACTTATGAAGGAAAAGGGGACAGATGCCTTTGCACATATACTAAAATAGCATAAAACATACAAGTTCAGCAGTTCAACGCTGGCGCTTAACAACCTCAGTTGAGCACCCGTTACTGTAAATCCATGTGCTGGGTGCCGCCTCGGGAGTGAAGCAAAGTTCTTGCTCCCAGCTAGAGGGGGGAAATTACAAGGGTAGGAAATATTATGACATTGACCAGGAGAGTGCAAAGCATTTAACACATTTGAGAACTAACGAGTAGTCTAATTCAGTAGGAGTAGAGCTTACTTTAAGAGAGAAGTGAAAGATTAGGTGGAGATACCAAGGGAAGCAGTCAATCAGGAGGGGCTTATCAGGAAAGGCTTCCTGGAAGAGGGGACATTTTGGGTTGCATTTGGGCATATGGAAAATTTGGATTAGCAAGCGAGGAGGCAGAGATAAGGTATTTGTAGAAGACAATGTGGGAGATGTGAAAAGAGGAGAGAATGAACTTTGGGGTTCAGTTCAAGTCAACAAATGTTCATTGAGAGTCTACTAAAGGCCAGACATTTTTGATAAGTATATGGATAAATTAAAAACATAGCTCTTGTCCCCAAGGAACTTGTGGTTTAATGTCCTACAGAGTTATAGGATATAAGCACTGTGGGAGTTCACAGAAGGGGCCCTGAGCCCAGGCTGCCAGGTTTAAGGAAGTCTCCTGGAACACGAAGCCTTAGCTGGGTGTTAAAGGCTGAAGAGGAGAGAGCCAAGCCAGGGCAGAGGGGAGCATGCATGCTAGGCAGGAGACTGACATTGGAGGCATCTAGGAGTAGGCAGAATCCTCTGACAGTCTGGGGTTTCTAGAAGGGAAAGTACACATTGCAGAGAGCAGAAGGTGATGCTGAAGAGGTAAATCACAGCTAGGGTGGGCAGGAACTAACCTAATTTGAACTTCATCTGAAATCAGTGGGGAGCCATTGAAAGGCTTTATACTGGGTGATGATATCATTAGATTTGTATTTTAGAAAGATCATTCTGGCAACTGTGTGGAGAATGGATTTAAGGGGAGCAAACTGGAGGCAGGGGACCTGATTAGGAGATTATTGCTATAATCCAGTAGGGCGACGAGGAAGACCTCAACCAAGGTAGTAGGAATGGAGAGGAAGGGACAGACTGAGCCCTATTTAAGAGGCCTGGAACGAGCAGAGAGAGAAGGAAGAGGCCAGAATGACTCCTGGTTTAAATGAGATTGGGGAGGTGGTAGGGTCAACAAGCAGAAAGACTATGTAAAAGAGGCCAAGATGCCCAGATCTTAGCAGCCACTGCCCGTTCATGAGCTCGGGAAGGTCATCAGAGCCCAAGTTCTGCAAGGAGCAACTTCTAAGTTCTGAAGTAGTCTCAAGCAATGGTGAGCAATTTCCGGAAATCCCTGGATAAAGACCAAGGACTTGGCAGTTTCTCAGAGTCTGGGGGTAGGAGTTGCATGTGTATGAGAAAAGTGGTTGGAGGGAGTATCTAGAACATTTGGTGAGGAACTCATGGGTTCTAGGGACTACTCCCACTGTTGTCCCAGGCAGCAGCCCCACACTGCAGCCTCCTAGCAAGAACAGAGGCTCAATCCCAATTCTTGTCATCTCAGGTTGTGCAAGAGATCTGGGAGGTCAGGTAGAGGACTTGGAGGCCAACAGAAATATAGGAGAACATTGCCCTTTCAAGTGATGGGTCTCTTGATCTTGAGAAGGCCTTTGGGCATTGCAGCACAGCATGTTCAGCATTCGGGACTATGATGGTGACAGGGAGCTGAGCTGGTGGAGATAGCGCTGGATTAGGAGTCCAAAGAGAGCAGGGTTAGGCTTCTGCCTTTCACGGTCACCTCTCTGGGCCTCAGGGCTTCATCTGTGAGTAACTAGACTGGATTACATCATCTCATGCGGATTTCTTCCAGCTGTAAAATTCTGTGATTCTGAAAAATGCTGTCAGGTTATCTGCTCTAGGATTAGTCCATTTGCTCCTCCCCCGTCTCACTATCTAGCTCTTTTCTAAACTCTGACCTTTTCTGCATTCCTGAAAACGTGGGAGATGGGAAGTCGTCCTTCATGCATCTCCTCCCTCTCTCCTACTTCAGCGTGGACCTTACTGGGGAGCAGGAACCCCTGCTTACCCTTGCCCGCAGCGAAGCCCCCCGTTCTGATGGTGGAGCCTGGGGAGCGGAGGTCCGGGAGCCGGGGTTTGCTCCCCGTCCTCCAGGCCCTCTGCAGGGAAGGGGAGGGAGAAGAACCCTGACTCCCTGCTCCTAGTCCAGCTCTCCAAGCACAAATCATAAGCTGTTGTTGTTCTAATTCATGGTCACACAACAAATACCTATAGAGGGCAGAGTTGACGTTTGATGGAATAATAACAAGAACAATGGCTAATATTTTAAAATGTGCTTTATTACGTGTGTATATCCTTGAATCCTTACAAGTGTCAACACTACCATCAACCACCACATAGTCACAACAAAACCAACACTAGAGTAACTGTTATTGCACTTGACTTCTGGATATCTCCTCTTCAGAGGAACACGATGAATGATACCCAGTCTCTTCTCCTTCCCACTCCCCCTTCTCTGTACTCATTGTCCTCTGGCTTGCTTACTCTCTTTCCTGGGATGGGTGTTAGAGTCATTTTTCCAAACCCACCCTTCAGTGGCTCTCCAAAGTCCATTCCCCTTAGAATGACCTTGGATGGTCAACAGGACACTCATCGGTGATCTCTGCCTTCCCACATCCACACCTTCCTTCTCCAGATTCCCGTAAATGCCTTCACCTGCTGCCTGGTTACCTACACTGAAAACAGCCCTCTATATTCTCCCAGCCACCAAATCCTATTGATTCTACCTCCTTCATATATTTCCTACTCATCTCCTTTCTCTTTATCCACTGTCATAGTTTTATTTTATTTTATTTTATTTTATTTTTTTTAAAGATTTTATTTATTTATTCATTTATCCCCCCCTTGCTGCTTGTGCTCGCTGGGTCAGCTAACCACGCCGTGCGGGCGGGCTTGCCTTCACCAGGAGGCCTCGGGAACCGAACCCGGGGCCTCCCATATGGTAAACGGGAGCCCTACTGATTGAGCCACAGCCGCTTCCCACTGTCTTAGTTTTATGTCCTTCTAATTTCTCTCCAGGGCCACTGCAGCAGCCCCCTGCCTTCATTACTGTACTCATGCTGGCAGAGTGCTCTAAGTTTTCATACACTTCTCTTAACCACTGTGCTAAAATCCAGACTCCTGACCAGCCCTTGATGATCCAACCCCACCTTACCTCCCCTGCCCCATCTCTGTTTACTTTTTCTTAAACTCTAGCTCATCAGAACCACTTGGAGGTGCCACAGTCCATAAAACACCCATGCCCTTGAGCCTTCACTCTTGGCTTGTTCTCTGCTTGGAGCAACTCCCCGCCCCCATCCCAACACTCCCTTTCTCTGCTTGGTGAACACTTTCCATTTGATGTGCTAGCCCTTCTATGAAGCCTTCTTGACCACCAACCCTCCCTCCCAGGCCAAACCAACACTTTTTTTCCTGTGCCTTGATTATATCCCTTCCATACTTTTATCATTGCACCCATCACCCCATGTTGCATTTATATGTTAAAGTATGTACTAGCCTGTAAATTTTCTTGAGAGCAAGAAACATGTAGGGTTCCAAAACCCAGCACAGTGCCTGACACATAGGGGAATAAATAAATGGGCATTAAATGTTGTGTGGATGAATGAATGAATGAATAATGGCATTGAAGACCTGCCACAATCTGATCCCAGTCTACCTGTCTTGCCTTATCATCCATAAACAATGAACCTATGGCCTCTTATAATTACCATGCACATATAGCTTGCAAGTGTATTTAAGGAATTAGCACACATAATCTTCATGACCCTGCCCTTCCACAAATATCCAGTGCCTCGGCCACACCAGACCATTCCCCAGATACACCCCACACTCCCCTGCCTTTGTCCCCATGTTTCCTTGTGCCCAGAATTCCTTTACTCCCATATCTGCTGGTCCAAGTCCAGCCATCCTTAAAGGCTTTATTTTGCTCCCTGGGCAGATCCTTCTAGATTCAACCTCTCCTCTTTCTCCACTGCTGAAATGAATCGTTTCTCTCAGGTTGACCTGAGCCTAAAACTACTTATTATAAATACCTCAAAGGCAAAATTATGCCTTATTAATCTCCTTATCTCTCTAGTGCTCAGCATGAACTCTGGTTCATAGTAGGTCCTCAACAATTGTTTTCTAATTAGAGTAGAATTGAACTGAATCAATTGTTTAGGTTTCAAAGTTTTTCCAGTTTATGCTGAACCAACAGGTCACAAGAGAATAATAAAAGTGGTAGGAATGGGGGTGGGGATGCCAGAGAGTGAGAATGAGGCCACAGGGGAGACAATGCTAAAACTCAACATAGAAGCTACAAACTGGCTATCTATGGGAGCATCATTATATCCATTATTTAATTTTTGATTATTCCAAATAGCATGCTGAGTGCTGAGTGAGATGCCAATGGCCAAGCTGGTGCCAGGAATTCTTCATGATAATCTCTCAAATTGGTTCTCAGAGCCTCCTTCCTGTCCTCAAAGATCTCATACCATCTTGAGAGTTGGGAGGTATCTTACAGCTCTTCCGTACAGTTCACTCATTTTACAGATATAGATACAGAGGCCTAGAGCATGGTGCTGACTCACCCATGGTCTCCCAGGTGGTAAGTGGCAGAGCTGGACTTCCACCCTGTGCTCCTGATTTCTAGCTGATGTGTTTTTCTACCCTCTCTACTAAAATCTGCCGCCACCAAATTGCCATTAGAATTCCTCATCTTCTACCTTCCTCAGTTTTGTTCAATTCAACAAATATTCATTTCATTAAGTGAGTATGCTGCAGAGATGCCTGTGTTGGGGGATATTGAAGCAATAGAGAGATGGGGAAGACGAAGCTCCTGAACTTGACACATTTACTGCCTAAACTGTGGGTGGAGGTGGGGTGCTGGCGGGGGCACATGGGGGGCCTTACTTCCATAGAACACTTCACAGAGAATTTTCACACTCATTTCTTTAGGCTTTCTTGCTGACCCCTTTCTTGGGCAGACCACTCTTCCTAGTTTACCAGTGATGAAACTGAGGCTTGGAGGGATTGAGCTGGCACTTGGTGGAACCTAGGCCCCAAGTGTTTCCCACTCTTCCCCCTGTCTTCCTGGAAAGAACTAGGAAAGGGAAGAAGATAGGAACAAGGAAAAGGGGTGAGACCAAACTAAAGAAGGGGAGGGGGCCCTCTGCTGAGCTCCTAGAGCCTGACATTTGCTGTCATCACCAACAGCTGTTCGCAGCTCAGCAGCTTCATTCTCCCCAGTCCCCTCTGGCTCTCCTCCACTCCCTTCTGGAAGAAGCACAGCTTAAGTCCTTTGCTTTGGTGGCTCTAATAGAGCTGGCGGTCCAAGGGAGATAAGCCGACAAGTCTGGGGGCCCTGAATCTGGGGGAATCTTTGTTGAGAAATAAGGAGAGCTCTGCATCAGTAGACTTGGCTCCCCCAGCCTCGTGGGCAGGAGCAACAGCCCCCTCCCTGTGTCCTGGCCGTCCAAGCACCGTCTCGGGAATGCCAACATGCCGTTAATTTGTGTGCCTTGCAAATACTTTATTGGCATCTCATGGTGTTGAAAGTCATGTAATTATGAGCAGAATTTATATGTCGCCGGGGCTGCCTGGGCACCCTCCCTGCATCTCTTTCCAGGCACTGCAAATATTGAAGGCTGGCTTAGAAAAGAATCAAACCTACCCGCCTTTATATCCATGCACCCTGTAGATAAGGTTTTAATTGAAAATTGGTTCATCTGTTCCCTCTGCCTAATTACAAGCCGCCTGTGCTGCCAATGGAGCAGACGGACAGGAGCCCAGTGCCCTCGAGGAAGGCCTGGGGCTAGGTCCCAGGGTGGGGATGGCAGAGACTTTGGCAGCTTCTCTTCTTCCTCATCCACCACCTGAAACCTTCTGGCTCCTTACAGATGAACAGGCACTGGTGTTTGCAGGCAGGACTCTCACTCCTTCACTTGCCTCCTGCCTCCCCACCCCATGGCTGGGGAGTTTCCAGTGAGGACAGGACGCAGCTCACCCATCTGCTTCCTCTCTTCTGCTGGGGATATGCTCCTCCCACCCTTCTATCCCACCCAGCTGTTTCCTTCAAAACCAGGTGGGCAAAACCTGGGCCCCTGTCTGTCAACACCATTCCCTTGTCTGCCTCTGGGCCCACCTGGAGACTACTGACCCTCATCCAGGACTCTCATTCCCGACTCCTCTTTGCACTCCTCCACCTGCTCAGTGCCCTCCTTTTCCAGGAAACACCTGTGGGTTAGCCCTTCCCTCTCTGTCCCCTGCAGTGGTGGCTTTGGGCCCCATCCATCTGGATCTTCTGTCTGTGTGTCTCCATCCTGGGAACTTGCCTCTCCCATCAGGCTGGAGTGTCCTCCATTCTCTGTATTTCCTCCAGGCCAGGGCAGAACAAGGTTCTGCACCTAGGAAGGTGCTCGGCAGTGGACTGGGGGTGAGGGAGTGGGTCACGGGCTCTGTCCACCTTCTGCAGGGGGGCTCCTGAAGGTTGACCCGCTTGAGGAGGGAGCGGCAAGGATCACGTTGACCGCCCCACTTGGGCTGGGTGGAAGTGTTTGACTCAAGGCCCCTGGCGGAAGAGGGGTACCCACGACTTGCCCCAGCTGGGTGCCCACAGCCTCCACCCTTAACCACCCTCTCCTGGCTCCCAGTCACATGTCACTGCTCCTGCGTTTGGCTCCAACAATAATTCCCCTTCTGGAGAGCAGGAAGAAGAATTCATTTCCCAGCCTCAGCTGGGCGGCTGTGAAATATGATTTCTAAAGTGTTAATAATGCATCACATTTAGATAACACTTTACATCTTCCACAGCAGCTGGCTGGACAGGGGGGCCGGCAGCCTGGGCCTGGGGCTGTGGGGCTGACTGCCGGATTGCATTTCTGGACTTCTCATCTGGAATGCAGTGCCTCCCCCTTGGTGCCTTAGTTTCTTTTTCTGAAAAAATGGAGGAAATCATTTGGTTTTGGTCTTCTGCCAGGGTATGGAGGTGCCACCTCCACCCCCTTCTTCCATACCTGTATTTTTCCTTCATTTATCTTCTTTTAGAAAGCCACCAGCCTGCTTTCATTCATTCATCAAACCGGAATTAAGAGCCTGTTGTGTGCAGCTTAAGCTGCCTGTGGGGGCTCTGGGAATGGGTGGAATAAAGGTGTGGCTGAGCCCCCTGCCCCCAGCACTGTAGCCTCCAGTGAAAGGAGCAAAGGGACAATGCCCTTATCTGTGTTTTATTTTGGGGATGGGGGATTCGGAGGATTCTGCAGTCTGCCAGGAAACCTTCAGGAACCCAGACAGCTCACTTCTGATGCCCTGGAAGGGAACCCCTGCCTTGTCTTTGGTGTTCTGCTCGGAGCCACTAAGCCCTTTAGGGCCTCTGACCTCCTAAGTCGGGACCTTTCTCAGCGCTCCTATCACAGCCCCTCTGCCTTTTGCACACATATATGGTAAGTAGTCCCCATTCCTCCATAGAATATTCCTCTGTCCATACCACTGAGCCCTTTCCCATCTATCCCTCCAAAGGCTTTGGAAACCTTTGTATTCCCAGCCCAAGCCCACAGCCACTGCTTCCAGGAAGCTCTCCTAGAGTGATCTGAGGAAAAAGTTATACTGGGCTACTTTATAGAAGGCAGCTGTCCTCACACACTGGAATACAGGGGTGCTTCCCTCTTTGCGGAAGTTGTGTCCCTGAAAAGTCTGTAGAATTATATTTTGGTAAGTAAAATAACATTACTATCTAGGAGACCCAGGCTTCCAGTCATGCCTCTACCACCAGCTGTCTTTATGATGTCTTTGGGCCTCCATGCCTCATCTGAAAAACGAGGCAGTTGCGAAGGTGGCCACCAGGGCCTTCCTGTAGCAGCCTTTGATGACACTGCTACTTCGAACAATTCCTTGGTGAATTATTAAGTAAAGAGAAGAACCCCTTTGATAAGCTTATAATCATCTTGCAGTTGATTCATTTCATAGAGCACCTGGGGGATCTGTTTTTCTGGAGGAGCGGCTTGCCTGTGCTCTGCAATATCTTCGGTTGTGTCTGCGACCGCAGATCTGGCCCAAAGTGGAAGCTCCCAGAGGGCCAGGCCTGGGGCTCTGTAATTCTGTTTGCACTTTGTCCTGCACCACCGCCAGCATGCTAACTCAAAGCTGGTGGTGAGGAGCACACTTCCTCTCTGCCCTCAGCCTCTCTGACTCCTCTTACTTCCTAGGAAGACAATTCCTCACAAAGTTTTCCCACCGGGCTGCGCTGCTGCTGCTGTTCAGCTGACACCATAGCTGACGAGTTATTAAAAATCCTTCATTATTATTCTGTACTGTCTCCCTCCCTCCTCCCTCCCTGCCCTGCCCCAGGCTTCCAAGGCCCATGGCTGTCACTGAGAAATGCCTGGAGGCCCCTAGCCGAGAGCAGAGGCAGGCCCCTCTCTCCCTCCGCCTAGTGGCCCCCCGTGGTTAACCGCGGATAATGGCGGCTGGCCAGAGGTGGTGCGTCCCACCTGGGGCTGCGCATTCTAACGCCTGGGTATCCGATCTGCTTACTGCAGGACTTGGGGAGCTTGTGCAGGTGCTTCAGTGCTCAAAGATCTTTGTGTCAGGAGATGGTTGGAAGACAGAGTGGGGTTTTCAGTCTCCCAGGGATCCTGGTTAGGGAGACATCGCTGAGCTATGCACGTTCCAGGTGACATCTGGGACCCGATGCTTCAT
>JAKSZT010054308.1:5622722-5703240 GCA_026826555.1 Tolypeutes matacus
GGGTAAGAGTCAGAGCTGGGACTGACCAGTGCTCAGGACTGGGCATTGGGGGTGGGCATGAGGTGGGCATGAGGGCTCAGGCTTGAAGCAGTGATTGTTAGGGATGGGGTAAGGTTTGGTTTATGTTTCTATTTATTCAAATAAACATCTTTTGATCACTTGTGTTATACCAGACGCTGGGGATTGAAGATGTCCTTGCCCTCGAGAACTCATGGTCTAGTTAGGGTTGGAGTTAACTTGATTCTTAGGATTAGGTTTGGATAGGAGTTAGTGTTGTGTTAAGGGTTACTGTTTGGGGTGAAGGTTGAAGTGGGGATAAGGGCTAGATGATGTGCCACCACGCCAATGGGTGTGAGGTTTCCGTGCAAGTTCCTTCCTCCAGGCTCTGCTCCTGAGTTCTCTCCACCCACTGCTCACCCCAGCTCATCCCTGCTGTCTCAGGCTTCCTGGACTTACTGGAATCCGTTTAATGACAGCGACCATCTGCCACCCCTCCTAGTGATTTCCCCTTTCCTCTTCTGCTCTTCCTTCTGCCTTTCCCAGCAGGGAGTTATGCACCCTGCATTCCTGGGGGCAGGCCTGGAGGACTTCTGTAGTAGATGAACCATTTGCACCACTTCCCGCCCTCCTGCTCCTCTATCCCTGCCCCACCTGGCCTTACCTCTCAATCTTCTATCATTTGCACATTTGGGACCCTGCTGTCTTCACCGCAGTTCTCAGGGTTCTCTGGGGAGCTGGCCTCCTTGCCTTTATGCAACACTTCCTTATCACTCCCTCCCTCTTTCTCCTTTGATGTATTTTCCAGGGGTTCCATCAGAAGTCTCTCTGGAGGCCCTTCCTCCTCAATTAACTCCCTTCAGAAGACAACCCTCCCTCTCCATCTTGCCTCACCTCCTCTTGGGCTGAGAAATTTTTTCATCTCCCCCTTCGTCAGTCACATGAGGCAGGTCCCTCACAGGATTCCTGCCCCTTCTGGCAACCCAGGCAAGTAACTTTGTTAGGAAAAGTCATTTCCCTGGGATACAGGTGTTGAGGAATGCTGGAGTGGGGACATGGAGTAGTAAGTGTCTCTTTCTGTCTCTCACCCTGGGAAATGGGATGACTCCAGGGCTGTCTCTTCTATTCCTTCCATTAGCCACAAGCCAGAAGTTTAGGGAGTAGCTGTATGAAATGCAGAGGCCAAACTGCTCCCATCTCCACCTTCCATTTCAGAGAACTCTGCACATAAATGGACTAAGGGCCAGATCTCAGGAGGCTTCTCTGTACTCCACATTGGCTTCCCTGTCCCTCTCCTCTGCCTTTTCCTTGCTCTTGGAGCCCTCCCATGCTCCCATGAGAACTTGCCCCTATCCCTCTATTGGAGGACTGTGAGCTTGGTTGACACTGATATGTAGGGAAGGCATGTGCCACTCTTTGGAATGCACAGCGCCCCATGTCCTCACCAGGAGATAATCAAGGGGGAATATTGGCTCATCCAGGAAACGAGCTGCTAAATTTGTTGTGAGATTGGTGTCACAAGCAATCAAAGGAAGCCCTTCTGCATTGTGGGCTGGGCAGCTAAATGAGAGATCATTAGGTTATTGCAGAGACCAGGAACAATAGAGAAGAAGGAGGCAGGGGGGGAAACGGGGAGATCAAAAGGTAAGGAAAGAATCAAAATGCATTGAGGTTGTGAAGGAGGAGGCAGGCTACTTCCCTGAAGGGTTCTGCTTGTACCTTCCTGATTTTATCCCCTTCACCACTGGCCCCATCAAGCTCTTCTTTGTGAAGCTTTTTCTGGTGCTTAGTGAGTACCTTCATCAGCCACATGCACCAGGCTCTGCTTTCTGGCATCTGGGTGGTCCTAAGACTGAGATATACTGACACAGGGCAAAGAATCAAGTGAACAGGGTTGGGCATCCCCAGATCAGCCAAATGTCTAATGAGTAGAGAAGCTGCAAAGAGCACGTGTGAGACACAAGGGCACAGGCTAGAGTGGCGAGTTTGGATGGGATGGAAAAGGAAAATCAATACATTCTTTAGGACCCCTCTGGGAAGACTTCCTTGAGAAGGAATTTGAAGGGCTCCTGGCAGGCATTGGATAGGTGTAAACCTGCTGGGAGGTAACGATGGCTGCCATGTGTAAAGTAGATTGCTGACCCCTTTCTGCTCTGCACTTGCCTCCTTCATGGAAATAACAGAGCTGTCCTGGCTTTTGCATGCTTTCTGGTCCTGGGAACAGTCTGGGAGAGAAAGTCTCTCTGTTTACCTTTGCCATGGACTCACAGTTGGTCTCCGCCACCCCCTCACCCCCCATCAATGTCTTGTAAACTTCCAAGAATAAAAGCAAGATGAATGGTTCGGGCCTCCTTGGGCCTCCTCTGCTCTTGGGGCATTTGTGTTCAATCTGACAAGTCAACTGAGTCAGGCAAAAGGAAAAAGATCAGGAACAGACACAAAGGGACCAGAGTTCGGGGCCTCCAGCCTCACTATCATCAATTCCAAGGGCCTCCCCCTGGGTCCACCCTCCCCTTTGCAGGCTGCTGCCTGTTGAATGGCACCATATTGAGACCCTTCTTCTATGGCTGTTAATTATGGAGCCCCCAGTTCCAGTCACCCTCAGCTCTCTGCAGCAAATTATCATTCTGTGCGTAGAACGAACGGAGTTAGCCGCATCGATTCAGCAGCCGGTTGGAGCTGCTTTTACTTCATGCAGGATTGATCCAGATGACCCCAACTTGGGGCCTCTGGAAGCACCTTTGCGGGAAATCTTTTTAATGGAGATTAATTGGAAATGCCCAGAATGTCCTGGTTATAGGTGGAAAGTGCCGCATTCTCCCTCTTGGTAGTTACCTACTAAGACTTGTATGCAGGCATGCAGTAACACACACATGCTACCTGGAGGTGTGAATACAAACAAAGACACATGCCTGCTTCACCACTTGTACACACAGAGAACATTGCCGCTCCCACCACCCACAGCCTTCGTCCTTCCAGCTCTTCTCAGTCTTATCCCTGAAGCCTTACCAGGTTGACACACCTTGCCCTGTGAGCTCAGACCAGCCACAGCTTCCACTTTCGTCTTTCTGAATCTGAACCTCTTTCTCTGCCTATATCTAGTCCTCCTTGACAGCCTAGAAGTCTCTGGAGGGCGAGACTGAAGAATACCCAAGCGGAGAAAGTCCCAAAATGGGAGGCATGACCTTGGTTCTAACTTCTTTATGTGCCAGCCATATCCAACTACTCACTGGACCTTCATGTCTCCATATCCTTTGTCTGGAATGTCTTTCCCCCAGTTCTTTAGCTGTTGAAATCCTTCTGTCTTCAAGGCTCAATGCAATCCTAGCCAGTCAGCATTTATTTATTGACTATCTACTGTAGGGCAAGCAAAGCCACCGATGTACAACCTTTATGGCTGCACAAGAGACCTAGAGCTATTTCAGAGGTTAACGAGATATGGGTCTTAGCTCAAAGCAAGGTCAGTGTGGAAGAATGCAATTTGTTTATTCATTCCTTCATTTAACAAACATTTATTGAGGGTGTAAGCTCATCAGTGAAACAAGACCCCACATATGTCTGTGTTTACAAGGAGTGTTTGGACTGGACAGATTCACACAATCACTGCCTCCACTAAGCCCACCCTGATTTCACCCCACCAGCATTGGGTTCCTCTTGCATAGCAGGATATTGGCAGAGCTTTTCAGCATTTAATTCAATATATTATAATTCATCGTTAACTCGACTGTCACTTCTGGTATAATAAGAGAGCGAGGACAGCTTCTTTTTCCATCCAGCACACCCCTTCCACCCAGCACAGTGCCTGGCTTTCAGGTTCCTGCACAGGTCCCATTTTCCCTGCTTCACGCTGCTGCCCTTGCTGTTCCCTCTGTCTACTGGGAACACTTTCTTTCCCCTTTCCCCCCACTTAACTCGTCCCTCCGAGCCCAGCTCAGACATCATTTCCTCTAGGACTCCCTCCCTCACCTCACGGACTTCCCTCCCTGTCGCTCCATCATGACACCTTATTACTGGAATACCTGAGCTCGTCTACTAGTCTGTAAGCTGGGTGATGGCCAGCACCAGGTCTGTCGTATTCACCTTTGCATCACGGGCTTAATTGCCACGGGACAAAGCTTTTACTTTTTCCTTCAAATTCCATCCTAGACCATTTTTTGACCTGTTCTACAGGCTCTGTTCAGAATTTCTTAAAACTTTGATATCACAAACCACTTCAGTAGAACTTGATTGGACTGTTACAAATTGATTATTTGATGGGTGTCTGTCCAAAGTAAGAAGAAAAGATATGGGGTTTGTGAACAGAATAATAATAAAACGGTAGAGTTGAAAAGGATCCTAAATATTACCCAGGGCCCTCTGCTGCCAGGTGGTCATCCACCCTTATCTTGAACACCTCTGGTGATGGGGAGCTCACTTCCATGTGCTATTAGAAAATTCTTATATGAATAAAAAGTCTGCTACTCAGGAACTTCAACCAGTTGTTCCTAGTTCTGCTCACTAGGAGCGACAGTCATTGCACGTGGCCTGGAGCAAAGGTGCCGTCATGAAGCTGGGGATACACCTGTGTTGTGGGCAGGTAGAGGAATCTGCCACATCTCAGAGGCACTGGTGGAGAACCAGAGGCCCATGTAGACAGTTCATCAGAACCCTGTGCCTTCCTATAGTAGTTCCTTAGCTAGCTCAGAGTCAGCTATTCCATCCAAAAGTGCTAGAGAAGTCTGCGAAGTTTATGGTAGGGGAATGGGGCTCTGAAATGAGAATGAGGTCTAACTCCTGGATCTGTTGGTCTTTGTCTTTTGTTGTTTTTGTTTTTTTTTTTTGTAATTTTGACCTGGATGAGGAGGGGGGAGTTGGAGATAGGAGGTGATAGGTGGGAGGTGGTGGGGCGTGGGAATGTTATAAAGCTCTCATTAAGCTTAGAAATAGAGAAGTGTACTTAATCACACCTGTCTGGTGTCTGAAGCCCTGGCTCCTCCTGTCTCCTTTGGTTTCAGGGTAAAGGAGAGAATGCCTTTCTTACAGCTGCCCCAGGCTTCACCTTTCCGGATTTCTCAGCATTGAGGCCATTTATCCAGGAGCCTAATTCCTAAAAGTGCCAGGGCACCTCTATGGAGAAGGTCTGGGGACCAGCCTGTTGCTGGGACTCAGAGGGACCATTCCTGGCTACTCTCAGATTGTACTTTACAGTTATAGTCATAATTGTGGTAACTAAGAATATTAAAGCCAGCAGAGGGAGGCTTTCAGAGCAGAATTTCCACTTCCCTAAGTTGTGGAGCCTGTAGGCAGGTGCTGGGTCCCTCTCCCTGGGGACCAGAGAGAATGGGCTTTAATGTAGCAGGAGGGAATGGGATGAGACCCCAGGGAGAATGTCCTGTGTGCCCGGGTGAAGGCAAGGTGGTGAGGAGATAGGGCAGTGACTGGCCTCCTCCTGGGAGGGCACAGCACACTCTAGTCAGCCTTGAGGACGCTGTTGGAGGAGGTGCTTGGGAGCAGCTACCTGAGCCAGTTTTAATTTGTGGGGAGAGACAAGGGCCCTGCCCTCAGTCGCCTTCTGAATTACCTCAGATATAGCCCGCCTTAATCTCTTCTCCTCCCTTCTCCTTGGCTAATCCTTTTCAGAAATCCCTTCCCTTTCTCAAGGATTCCTCTCCTTTTTCTTTGACCTCAATGCTCAAGACCTGCAGAGGAGGCCAGAGGGTGGTAATGGGCCCCAGACCTTCCCGCCATCCTCCTCTGCTTCCCCCACCCCTTCCTCAGCGTTCTCCAATTTCTTTCCTCTTGCTTCTGTGTCCTTCTTATCTTCATTCTCATTTTCCTCTCCCAGATGGTCTCATTACTCCCCCCACCACACTTAATCCTCACTTTTAATTTCTTATCCATTTTCCCATCTTTTCTGTCCCTTTTAATGAAGAAGTGTTTCCAGGTAGATTCCTTACCCCTCCTGCCCACCATCAGAGAGAGAACAGGCTCCAGAATGCGCCCTGCTCTGGAGAGGGAGGTAGGCTCAGAAGGCACAAGCAATTTGGAGATTTGCCTGTTCCCCACCCCCAAAACAAAACAAACCTCACTTCCTTGCTGGCAGTTTCTTCAAAATAAAGGGTGTTGGATTGGTGATTGCCAAGGCCCTTTCCAGTCCTAACTATCTGATTTTCTTTCTGATTTAATTTTCCTCTCTTCCCTTTTCTTGTCTCTTTGTCTTGTTCTGTCTCTTTAATGCCACAGTGTTCCCTCAGCTCCTTCTTCCCTTCCCTTCATCCTTTCCCAAAACAATCTTCTACAGCCTCTTTCTACTCTCTCTCTCGCCTTTGCCCTCTGTTTTCTGTCATGGTTCTCTCTTCCAATCCTTTTCTCTAGTCTCATTTTCCCCTTGCATGTTGGGCCACACCCCTGGGTATCCTGCGTCCCTGTTTCTTGTCCTCCCACTCTGTGGCTTCGGGGACTGCTACAGAAGCAGGCATTTGGACCCCCGCCCTTTTCGCTTCCGTAGGTGACGGGCAGGCAGGGGAGGCTGACTCAGGGGCCTGGGGAGGTATGGTGCTTCCTCTGGCTCTCTGGCTGCCCTAGGTCCTGCCTCCTGCTGTCTCCCTGCTTAGCCCCTACCTCCTAGCTGAGCTAAGTCCTTGCCTGCCGCCTGCCTCCTCTCTCATCTCCCTCCCCTTATCCATTAGGCCACACTGAAATTCAGTTTTTCAGCAGAACCATCCACCAGCCCTGGCTACCCCCTTTTCTGATCCTGTCTGTCATACCTGCTGTAGCCAGCCCCACTTGGGCTCACCATGCCATTGTCCTCCCCGTAAAACATTCCCTGGGTCCCCTGCCAGGGCACATTTGCATAGAGTTGTCAGCTCAGGTCTGGCCCAGGTGCTTCTGAGCTGGCAGGGAGAGGGAACTGGAGGCCCAAATGGGGCAGGGTGGGAACGTTCCCATCTGCACCTGCCAGTCTTTTTCAGTATGGGAGCTCCAAGTCCTTATGAGGACTTGTGGATTGGCAGGTCAGTTCAGGGACCCAGGAATGCCTGCCCTCGAGCCTCCATTCTCCCCACTGTGAACCTATCAGAAGGGGATGGAAGGAACTCTGGTGCTAGGGGAAAATAAAAAATGGCCTCTCTTCCCCGATACTGGCTACATCATCTGGTCCTTCAGCCACTGGCTTAGTGTCGCTAGCCCACAGACCTCCCTCTACACCTCTGCCCTGGGAGGATGTCAGGATGGGCCCCACATATACATGGTGCAGAGCTGTGTGCACAGGAGTGTCTGCAAGGTCTGGCTGAGGCCCCTGGAGAGCAGAAGGCAGGGAGAAGACTCAGAATATCAGAGCTGATAAGGCCCCTGGGGACCAAGTTATTCAGCTCTTTCTCTTTACCATTTGAGGAAACAGAGACCCAGATGAGTGAAATGACTTCCCCAAAGTCACGCAGCTGCAAATTGCTCTCAGCCAGTTCCCTTTACCTCTCTCGGGGTCCTGTTCCTGCCTCCTGGACCCACAAGTCCACTCTCCTTGTTGCATGATTACCAGCCAGGTCCCTGCAGCTGGCCTCTGTGGTCTGTCCAAGTGCAAGGAATCCAGGCCAGATTCTGGCCACCGGTAAAATCCCATCTGGTCCCTGGAAAGATTCCCCTATGGCTGTCCTGACCATAGCCCCAGCCTTGGAATTAGACATCAGTGTGACTGTGGCCAGGCAGGTTGGGGGTGGAGGGTGGGGGAGAGACTGGTTCTTCTGTCTACGGTTTTCTAAGGTGAGGAAGGACCAAAAGTTAGGAAGGTGGTGACAGTCACTTGGTTGTCAGGGCATTTGAGACTCCTACATTCAGCTGTGTCTTTTTCACATCAAACTGTGAAATGAAGCCAGAAGGCTTGGATAAGCCAAATGTTGGTGGGTCAGTGACAGTGTAGGTGATGATAGTCATTAAATGGCTGAAAACATGTCTTTGGGGCATGCAGTTGGTCATTTGGACTCCACCTGATATTCCTATCACCTGGGACCTAGTCTGAGATCACCAACCAACTGACCATGAGCAAGACAATTGAGTTTTCTGACCCTCCATCTCTCTTTCGGCTGTCACACATTTGTGTGCAGGTGTATGTTTGGGTGTTAAGTTCTATACAATCATCACTTGTGTCAATTCATGTATTCACTATGATAAAGATGCTGAACATGTCCCACACTAGAAGGATCTCTCTATGTTTCCCTTTCATAACCACACCCACTTGTTTCCCATCCCCCATCCCTAACCTTTGGCAACCAGTAATCTGTCCTGTTTCTAAAATTTTGCCATTTCAAAAATGTTACATAAGTAGAATCATAAAGTATGTAAATTCTTTGAATTGGCATTTTTCACTTAGCAAATTCCCTCCAGATTCATCCAAGTTGTTGTGTTTATCAATATTTCAGCCCTTTATTGTTGAGTAGTATTACTATGGTATGTCTATACCACAATTTATTGTCTTTTACAAATAAAGCTGCTGTGAACATTTGTGTACAGATTTTTAAAAATAAGAATATCAAGTACTTTTTTTTTCTCTCCCCCCACCCCATTGATATAAATTTCCATACACACGTATCTTTGCATGAAATAAAGATATAAGCTGCCCCAGAGGGAGGGGGCTACCATCTCTCAAGTCACATCAAAATTTGACATTCTGGGATTCTGGGATGGACTCTATAAGGCAAAAATCAACAGACCCAGGTCATTTCCTCGTGCCCAGTCAGGCTGGGGCCTCTGTCTGCCCTGGTGAGGGGGTTTCTATTTTCTCTTCTCATCTGTCCCCACTCTGCCAATCCCTAACCGAGCACTCCTCTCCTCTCCTCCTCCTTCCCTCTCCCTACCTCACTTTCTCCTTCTCCCCCTGCTTTCTTTCCTCCTCTATCGAAAGTGCAAATCTTTCCCTTCTCTCCTTTCGCCTTTGCTGACCCAGCCCAAAGAGTTGAAATCCTCTTTTCTCTGTGAGAGAATCCAATGTGAAGGGACCTCTCTGGCTGTTGCATTTTCCATAACACAGGAAGAGAATGGCTTGGGTGGGGGAAGGAAAGTTGGGGAGGGGGGAGAGAAGGAGCAAAAATGTGAGAGCAATGAGCAAGCAAGAGCAGCAGGAAGAGTGGAGAGTGGAGAGATTTAGTTCCATCTGAAAGCTGTCGGTGTGAATCAAAGGCTTCCCGTTGAACCAGCAGCATAATCTGGAGTGGAGAGTATGGAGGCCCAGGGGCTTCATTACTGCCCGTTTGATAAATCTGGGGAGACAGGGTCTGGCTTCCACTACCAGCCTCTCCTGTCGCCTGGCTCTCCTGGCTTCCCATGTGCTTGGGCCCACCCCCTCTCTGTTTCAGGCTGGCCTGGCAGGCAGGGCTCTGGGAGCATGACCTCGTGCACGTATGCTGGGTCATGGGAGCAGATGGGTGCCCACGGGATGCCAAAACATGTGCATGAATGCAAATGTGCAAGAGGTGTGTGTGTGCCAGCGTGCACGTGTGTAATGCTACATGTGTGCTCACGAGGATTATACTACATGGGTGTGAGAATCTGTATGTACTTCTTGCCCCTCTCCAGTAGACTTAGAGGTCTACTTTACCAAAATGGGATTTGACCTCTCTGTTCTCCCCAAGCCTTTGTGGGGGAGCTTGGTCCCTAGCCCAGGGACAGGCCCAGCAAGAACAGGAGATGGTGGTCTCTTCTGTTCTACCTGTTGGCCCTGGTGCTGGGCAGGAGGAGGGAGTTGGAGACCAGAACTAGAAGGCACTGGCACCTCAGGAAGATCGATCAGGGTTGAGAAGGAGAGGTGGGATGCTGCTGGGCTGAGGAGAGAATGTCTGAGATGAGGGGGACATTGTCTGTCGGGGGAAGTGGAGGTGGAGAGGCCCCGAGGACAGGTTTGCACAGTGAGCTGGCACATCCCAGGAGATGGTAAGGGGTGGGAAGACAGCGGTAGTCAGACTATTAAGACTGGCTCCCATACTTAGTAGGTGTGTGATGGAGGGAAGCTGCTCAGTCTCTCTGAGCCTCAGTTTCCCTATCAGGGATTGCATCTACCTCATTGGATTGCTGCGTACGTGCTTAGCACAGTGACTGGCACTTTATAAATGGACAATATATCATTACTACAGCTCTGACTTGAAGGTTGACATATTGCAAATAACTTAAACCTCTGGACAGATGCTGTTGACAGTCGTTGCAGCTTGAGTATCCCTCTTCCCTTCATGCACATCCAGGGGTGTTTATGACACAGCATCTCCTGTGGTTGGTGGCCATGTGCAGAGCAAGTCCACATGGCTACAGGGCGCTGGCCAGCCCCGGTCCGAGGAGCACTGCCCTCCAAGGAGGTAGACAGGGTTAAGATGGATGTTTGAGGCATTAAGTGGGGATCAGAAGTGGCAGATGGTGCAGCGGTAACAGGCACCAACAGTTCTCTTCAGAGCAGTGGCCCAGAATCCAGTTCCTCTGGATACTTCTCGATGCCCCTGTGGCGTGGCGTGGTACCAAGAGTGCAGACGTCTCTGAAGCCTAAAGGACCCGAGTTCAAATCTCGTCTCTGCAGCTTAATGGCTGCCACCTAAACACCCTGACCTCATTACCCTTTTCTATAAAATGGAGAGAATAACCGCTACCGTGTAGTGGATTATAATGTTAGAAACGATGTTATAAAGCAACTGCCCTGGTGCCTGGTATATAATCGACCTTTTATAATTAGGCGTTATTATTATTAAGGAATGTTGCTGGGATTGAAGGGACAAGAAAGATAAATCAAAGTGTCCCTTTCTCCAGGGGCTCCCGGGAGAGTGGGAGAGGCAGAAGCACACATACCAGTAACTTTTAATACAAGGCAGGCTGTGATAAGTGCTGTAACCAGAAGCCCAAACGATGCAGTGGAAGAATAGATGAAAGAACTACTGCAAGTCTAAGCACAGAGGAGCTCTTGAGTTATGGGGATGGGGGTGGTTAAGGACTATGGGTTAACCTGAGAGGAAGAAGGTCTGGGAGACAGGCAGAGGGGAAATCTGCTGGGAAATCTGGGATTCCCTCCAGCCCTGACCACCTCTCCCCTCCTCCGCAGCAGCCTTCTTGCCCTCCTAATTTCTCCCCAGTCTTCCTCTGGGCTCCCTTCACCCTCACACCTTTCCGATCTCCTCCACCGTATAGTTAGCTTTTTACCTGCCTGCAAACCCTGGCTGAGCCTCCTAGGAATGTCCTGGTCTGGTGGGAAAGACGGGGCGCCCAACACGCGGGGTGCCTCCAGGGTCTGAGGCCCCCCGGCACACACACTCCTCCACACCTCCCCTGTCCAGCTCTCTCTCTGTCTTTTTTGGCGCTCCAGCTCTCTGTGATTCTCAGCCCTTCTTTTCTGTTTTGGCCTGACTCTCTCTGACTCCATGGGTGTCTTTGTCCTGCCGTGTCTTTCCTGGCATTTTTCTCTCTGGATCTGTGTCTACCTCCAGCCTTTGTCTTCTTTCCATCTGGGCCTCTTTCTGACCGAGATCTCCTCTGCCCTTCTCGTCCCTCTCGTCTCATTTTTCTCCTTCGCTCTCCCTCTGCCTCTGTGTGGGTGTCTGTCTTTGTCTCTAATCCTCAGCGTCATTTGCGCCCAGTCACCCTCCCCCTCAGGGTGGGTGTGAGCGCGAGCTCCCCAGTGCGAGTGCGTGTTTGGCTCAGTTTTCCCCTGCCTGTCTTCACAATGCCCGTTTAAGAGTTCACCACATCTGTGGTGGTGCCTGAAGACAGGGAGGGAGCTCAAAGCAGGTGGGAATTCATTTAAGAACACCAAGGAGCCGAATGGAGCTCGCCCCAGACTGGAGCTGCCGGGCGAGGCTGTTTATCTCTGCAATGGGAGGCTGGTGTGTTTTCACTTTCTGGCTGTGGACAGGCCCTTCCTGATTCTCCACACCACAGCAAATCTTTTCCCTGCTTTTCTGTTTGGCCCCAGTTTCATTTCCTGGAAGCGGTGCAGGAGTGGGGATGGGACTGAAATTTCACTGCCAGTTCTGTGCACCACAGAGGGACCAGGCCTCCGAGGCAAATGTGTGCGTGAACCTGTGCATATCCCACTTGTTAGGCCCCTGGTACTGGATTCTTGGCGTCTCTTGCACTCAAGGACATACCAGATTCCTGCCTACTCCACCAGGCACCTCTACCCTTCTCACCAAGCAGAGCTATGATGCACCTCCTTGCTCACTTTCTGGGCCTTTTCCTCAACTCTCCCCACAAGTGCTCATCACCCCCCATCCCCCACACCCCATGCATCAGAAATTTCCAGAGTTCTGTTCCTCCTCCCCTTCCCAGTTCAGCTCCAGGGAGTCTTCCAGGACTCTACACCTTGCTACCAGCCTTGTTCCTCCCTCACTGAGGTGAGAACACACCCTCAGCTGGGGTCTGTGAGCCTGACCTGGGCCCAGGGGGGCTGTGCCCTGCAGCCTCCTTTTCTCCATGGGTGTTTCACAAGGCAGGACTGTAAGCGTGGCCCTTTGCTAACTCTCGCACCATCAGTCAACACACTTATTCGGTGCATCTGCTGTGTCCCTGGCAGCTGGGCCCTGTGCTAGGTGAGGGGCTGGAGCCAGGAGTGACACAATTCAGGCTCTGAATTTCCCAAAGGGGGGGGCACACTAGAGCAGAAGTGAGATGTGAGTACAAAGGTCTCGGGAAGCACTGAGACAAATTATGGAAGACTTCTCAGAGAAGGTGACTATTTGAATCCTGAGGAAGGGCAGGGGAACAGTGTCCCACTGGGAGAAGGGTATATCAAAAGCCTGGTGTGTGCAGATTCAGAGAACACAGGCTTGGTGAGGGCAAACTTGGGGCTTTCCCCTAATCGTGAGCCAAAGTAGGACAACCTGTGGGCATCTAGACTCTAGGATGCTGCCTTGGCTTCAGGGGCTGCTTGGGCCCACAAAACATTGCCTGTGACTTTTGACAGGCTCAGGATCTAGGCTGCCTTCCCCGCAAGTTTGATTCCCAAGAGACTCTTTATTTCCATTCTTCTTTGGACTCTGGAAAGCTATTGCTTCCATCCCCTATCTCCAGATTACTTCAACCAGGCCTAAGCCCAGAGGAAATTTTGCTTCAAAATTCCCAGGAGGACAGATACCACCTTCTTTCTTATGTCCCTGCTCAGCTTTCTGGCGGTCCATCCAATCATCTAAGTGCCCAGGGTAAATGGCGACAGTGAAGATGTGTCAGGTCATGCACCAGTATGTCATCACAGTCTCACTGAACACACACTACCAACCAGGAGGTAGGCATTATCATTCCCCAGTTTACCAAGGAGGACCACGAGGCCTAGCAAGTAACTGCCTTGGCCAGGGTCACACGTTTAGGGAATGGCAGAGGCACAGTGTAGATCTAAGACCGTCTCCTAAATCTGTGCTCTTGGCATTTCAGATAAAGGTATCTTTGTACTCCTTAGACCAGAAGTATTGTTGTACAGGTGAGCAAATGGAGGCCCAGGTGGGGGGAGTGACATGCGCAAGGTCATACCACTCCTCATTCCAGCCAGGTCCCCATCTCTTGACTCCAAGGTGTTTCCCACCTTTGTCCTGACACAGGGTCAGCCTCCTCCTCTCTCTGAGTGAATAAGGAGCCAACTATCCCCTGGCGATTTCAACAAGAGACCAGGCTCCATACAGGAAACTCTCACGCAATGAATATAAATTCTCTTTCTGAGCCAGGGCTCGCTGGCCCCCACTGCCAAGCCCTTGACTTGGATTCCGGGGGCTGTGGGAAGGAGAAATGTGAGTGTGGAGAGTTTGCAGCATGTAGCTGCACTAGAGAAATGCGCAAGGATATGAATAAATTTGAATAATAATGAGGGCAATGCTGGAATTAATAATGCTGGCTGCTCACCTGACCTGCCCCCTCCCCCAGAATCTCAGCACCTGTCACCCAAATCCTCAAAATATGGGTGAGTCTTATCCTTTCCTTCTTTAGAAGATGTGGATGGGAAGTCAGGTCAGCAGAGTTGGGTTGCTGCTCATGGGGTGTGGGAGAGATGCCCAGTTTCTAACTTCCTGATCCCCTGCAGACCCAAAAAGCTGGATTTGCACGCTTACCAGAGTAAAGAGGCTGCTTCGTTGGATGAAATCATATTCTAGTCCCTGCCCTCTCTCAGTTCCCTTTGTGTGCAAACCACCAGTGTCGGTGTTGGATATCCAGGGAGATTCAGGGGAGGAGATGACATGGCCCCTAGCCTTGGAGGCCAGTTCTCCATTCTGGTGGAAGGGATAGAGCAAACACCCTCAACTACCAGCAGCGCCCTCTGCTGCGACAAACAAAAACATGGGCACAGGCCTTGATTACTTGGGGCAGTAGATCAAGTGGCTTGAGCTGTGACAGCAGGACTGAGAGAGAGGATGAGCTGTATTTATCCCAGGAGCTGAGAGGTCAGTCCAGGAGGGCTTCCTGGAAGAGGGGAATGTTGGGTAAGTTTGAGAAAAGGAGGAGAAATAGGGCTAGAGAATACAAAAGGAGAAGAGAAGGGATGAAGCTATGCTCTTGCGTCTGTGGTGGGTTAGTAGGGGAGGAGGTCTTGGAATGGAGAGTGATGAATTACTACACGCAGGACTGATTTCTCAGAGAAATTATGGAAAGCTGGATTTTGAAAGGATTGGATTTGGGGCTTGTGTGCAAAGACTTGGTAGCTGAGGAGGGAAAGAAGAAGGAGGAGGCACCTGAGTTCTAGGGAAAGCTGATTTTGGTTGTGGCGGCAGGACAGACCTCTCCCTTTGCTTTCTCCAGCTGCTCCACTTCCTCTTCCTTCACCCACAGCCCAGCAGGGGAAGCTGATAGCTGATGCTCACAGATCCCGTAACTGCTGGGGGCTCTGCTCAATGCCCAGGCCTGCCCCGCCACTGTGCCGACCACCGCTGGTGGGAGGGTTTGGGTGGGAGCAGTGGGGGAGAAGAAGCCCGCAATCCAATTCCCTGCTCCATTTAGGCTCCACAATTAAAGGCAATTACTCTGCAGTTCTCTAATCAAATGCTCCCGGCCGAGCTGCCAGCCGGGCAGCCATGTGTAGCCCCCGCCGGTTGGACAGTGGGATAAAAGTCACATGGCTCCTGAGCACCCACAGCGGGGGAGGTTGAGGATGTGCGGCTGTATGTGTGTCCCCTGGCACTTGGGAGCAAGGGCTAAACCCAGAGCAGGGCAAGTGTGCCAAGAAACAGGTTCTTGTTTGGTGTTCACTCCCCCACGTAGGAAGCTTATGGGCTTGTGTGTGTGCATGTGGCACACAGATCATGGATGTGCCTGTCTACCATTATGCACTGGCTGGGTACATTCGTTATGTATCATAACTCTTATGATACATGCCCAAATGGGGGTCATGGGCCCAAGTCTCAAAGATTGAGGGCCACTGTGACCTCACAGGTCTCACCGGCAGCCTTGTTCTCAGTTATATACCCACTAACAAAGTGGATGGGGGCGTGGTGGCCCAGTCATAGCAACGCAGCCCAGGACTAGGAATGCAGAGACTTGGGTTCTAATCCCAGCTCTGTCGCTAACTCACTGGGTGCCCTGAGTAACTCACTGGGTGCTCATCTCCCTGGACATCTGTCCTCATCTGTAAAATGAGGGGGTTGGACCAGATCAGTCTCTAAGGCCTTTACATAACACTGCCACACTTTCTATGATTTCTAAGCACTCAAGCTCCAGGAATGGGCCTGGGGGCCATGGAGGGAGGAAGGAATAAAGGGTGAACACAGGATACCCTGAAAGGTAGGAGTTGGGGCTGCAGTGGGGCAGGGCAGGAAAGTCCGCCTGCCCAGCCTCAGGCTCTCTCCCTCAGGCCTGCTGCAGACTGGGAGTGGGAAACTGAGAGGGGCAGACTGGGAGTGGGAAACTGAGAGGGGCAGCCTCTTGGAGCTCAGGTCCTCACCCAGTGCTCGCTTTGGCTCTGCCAGGGACCCAGACCCGCTTCAGCCAGGAGCCAGCGGACCAGACCGTGGTGGCTGGACAGCGGGCCGTACTCCCCTGCGTGCTGCTCAACTACTCGGGGATCGTGCAATGGACCAAGGACGGGCTGGCCCTGGGCATGGGCCAGGGCCTCAAAGGTGAGTGGGGCTGCCCAGGCACGCCAGCGTCCAGACAAGCCCACCCCTGCCCCCACCCCCCACCCCCAACACAGGCCCCTTGGCCTCCTCATCAGATGCCCTCTGTCCCGTCTTGATTGCTGCTCTCCCTCCCCTTGCCCACTGGTGTTTGGGTCGGCCCCTCTTCCTCTCCTCCCGAGCCCTGGCCTTACCGCCTCCCCAGCCCCATGCCTCTGCCTTTCCTCCTGACTGTGGACCAGCTCAAGGAAGGCAAAGCGAAGCCTGAGACATCAAGAGAAACCAAGAGACTTGCATAACAGAGCTTGAGACAGACACTGTGAGAGGTGCAAAAAGCAGAGACAGGCAAAGCAAGGGGTGCTGGGACACTCTGCAGAGCCCTGTGGTGTGAGGGGGTTAAGGGGGGGGGGGACGCCACAGGCTTTACTCCAGCCTCTCTCCTCCCCTGCTGCCCAGGTGATATCTGCTCAGAGGCCAAAACTCATCTGAATATCAGCCTGAGCACTTATTTATTCATTTATTCAACAAGCCTTTATTAAGCACTGACTGTGTAGCCAGTGCCGGAACAAACATAATGAGTCAGTAACAAGAACAAAACAAAAAACCCTCCTACCACCCATATTCCACAACAAGTAAAGACACCTTTGGAAGGCTCCCTAGAAGAGTGGATGAGGAGTTCAGGACACCTGGACACCTGGCTTCCAGGCCTGCCTCCGCCACCTGCCAGCTGGGCGACTTGAGGAAAGCCCTTCCACCTCTCTGCGCCTTAGTTGACTCATGTGTGAAAGAGGCACAGTAGTCCCAGGCCTGCCTTAGAGTGTGTTTGTGAGCTTGGAGGCAGATGAGAGACTAAGCCGTGTGGAAGCACATTGTTAGCTGTCAAGTGCTGTGATGCTCTACGTAGAGGAGGGGCGGTGTGTGTGTGTATTTATATATATCTATAAAATCATATTTTTATTACTTTTGTCCACGGGGTTGGGATGGGTTCTGTTGGTTCTGTGGGTTCTATTCTGTATATTAGATATTAGTATAGGTAGGGGAAGTTTGTGTAGAAGAATCTGTGTAAGGGAAAGAGATGGGTCCGGTGGATCTATTGATAATTGAAAGTAAAGAGAAAGAAAGGGAAGGAGAGGGAGAGAGAGAGATCAATAGATATGGAGTGAGAAGAATCAATAGGCTCTGCACAGTAGGAGATAAGGGGAGAGAGCTGATGGTGGGGAACTGGAGAGCCTGGAGGGAGGAGGGGAAAGAGACTGAACTAGAGAGGGCAGGGGCTCAGAGACTCGCAGCCCAGCCTCTGCAGGCAGCCGAATGCTCTGGCTTCGGGGTGCCTCCGGGAGTGGGAGAGAGGCCCTGCCCCATCCATCTACCCGTGGTGAGTGGGGGTGAAACCTCAGGCCTGCTTTGGGGCTTCCCTCTGCCTTTGGAGTCCCACAGAAGCGTCCCCAGTTGAGATCGTGTCTCTGCTGAGATGCCCTATATTTCCTAGTGCCCACATGCCCTCCCTCTCTCTGCCTCTCTCCCTGCTCTCTGCCTTTATTTCTTTATTTTTTTTTCTTTCCTATTATTATGAGAGACATTTGTCTGCAAACAGCTTCTGAGATTTCATCTGCTCCTGCTCATCTCCCCCTTCCACCCAGCCCATCCGTTCCTCCTGCTTTATGGCTCCCAGCCTGACTGTGGGGGGTTGTGGCATCCCAGTTTCTTTGTCGTTGTCACCTGCTGCTGATGCCTCAGTAGAGGGCAGAGGGAGGGGTGCTGGCATGGGACTCAAGGTGGGCCCTGACCTACAGAGGAGAAGTGGGGTCAGGGTGAGCCCTTGGGGTCAGGTTGCCCTGGGCCCCAAGGTTGGGGTGGGGCTCAGGTACAGGGCCTTACCCTGGGCCCCCTCTTTCTGTCTCTGCAGCCTGGCCACGGTACCGAGTAGTGGGGTCTGCAGATGCCGGGCAGTACAACCTGGAGATCACGGATGCCGAGCTCTCCGACGACGCCTCCTATGAGTGCCAGGCCACGGAGGCCGCCCTGCGATCCCGGCGGGCAAAACTCACCGTGCTGAGTAATAAGCCCCCCATCAGCTCCCCTGAGCCCCACGCCCCACCCATGTCCTGGCAATCTCTGCCCCTCTCCAATTCCCTCTTTCGTCCCCAGCCTCTTCCCTACCAGGCCTCATCCCTGTCCCTACCCTCTCCCTGTTTTTCACTCTCCATTTCCTTCTTTGAAACTTCTTCAGAAGCCAAGTCCAGACAGAGGAGAGCAGAATGAGGGTGTCGGCAGCCGCTGGCGGGGCGGGGTGATGTATGGGGTCTGGCCTCCTCCGCTCCAGCAGCACCCGGGCAGCTTCTGGACACGAAGGTGTAGAAATGAGGGCTCTCCCCAAAAGAGCAGGAGAGCATCAGGACCATCGAGCCCTCTTGGCAGGCAGGCTTGTGGGTGGGGGAGTTTCTCCATTTCCCTCCCTCTCAGCAACCTCAGGGCCCCAGAGATTGCCCCTTTTGCTCCTTCTCCTCACCCTACCATCCCTCCCCTTGGCCTCCTCCTTTTCTCCCCCAGCACTCACCTTTCCTTCTGAGATGCACCTCGAGGCCTCTTCAGGGAACAGGGGAGCAGAACTGGAAGCCCTGGGCTTTGGGGCTGAGAATGGGGGAGTGGGTGGGCCGGGGTCCTGGCTGCGGCTGCACGGGCTGCTTTAGGAAGACCCAGCTCTTGGAAGCAATGCTCCCGGCGGCCACCCACTGCGGGACAGAGCCAAGGCCCCTCTCCAGTAACACCCAGGGCCATCTGCATAATGAGGGGACTCTCCTGTCCAGGGTACAGGAAGGAGGCCAGCTCCGGCATGTCCCTCTCCCTCTCTGCCCATTCAGACCCCCGTCTCCCTCTCCATGCTCTCTCCCACCGTGCCTCTGGCTCCCTCAAGCCCCGTTGCTCTTGCTGTGCCTCTGCCCCCATAGTGCTTGGTCTTTCTGCTGTGACTCTCCTTCCCCTTCTGTCATTGACGGTACACTTTCCTTTTTTTCCTGCCTCTATTTGATCTGTCTTGCACTGTCCATTTTCCTGCCCTCTAACCTGAAATCATGGAATGGGAAATACCCCAGGACAGAAGGGAGAAAGGAGAGACGAGCTGAGATGAGTGAGCTTGGAGACAAGGAAGTTGCCGGGGGGTGGAGGGGTGGCATATGAGGACACGTTCAAGCCTTCAAGCCATCCCGGTCTGGTGGGAAGCACCCTGGACTGGGAGCAGGAGAGCTGGGCTTGGGCGCATCCTGGCCATTTTGGCGGCGAGACTCTGAAAAGCTCACAACCTCTGGGCATCAGTTTCCTCACCAGTAAAATGGCTTAAGGATGCCAGCCTTTTCTTAGCAACTGCTGCTTGGCGCTCTCTCTGCAGGGAGTTGTAAACAGTGAAGGTTGTCACAATAAGTGAGGACTAGAGGAACCCAATAACTGATTTCCTTGGATGTAAAGGCCCTGACAAACTAGGATTCAGGGCTGCTGGGTGATTTGCTTTTCCTCTCTAGCACAGATGAAAATAAGAATTAGCAAGGAGCAGACTGAGGTTAAAGAGAGCAAGAATGTGTTGACTGCCAGGGGGAGCACAGCCTCTTTCCTCCCTTGTCAGAGTATGAGTCCCCATTCCAGGCATTCCAGGGAAACCATGAGATAATTAGAAGACCTTCTCCCTCCTTTTTTTCCCCCTCCCAGACTGCCTCTGCTTTGGGCCTTGGATAACTCCCATTCTAGGGAGGGAGTCCTGATACTCCTCCTTTCCCTCTCCCACCCTAGAACAGAGACAGAGAGATAAAGACACTAAAGAAAGGCTAACTGTGCCCCAAGTGTTGAGGGAACAAGGACTTACAATGGCAGTGGCTTGGTTCAATCAAGGAAGGCTTCCTGGAAGAGGAGAATATGATGGGGGATGGCTTGTTAAAAAGCTGGCCGGTCAATGTGGAGAGAGCCAGGTGAGCAGGGGATCATGCTCATTTGGAGGACATGGTCAGTGTTGAGGATGTAAGCCTTCCTGGCTTGTCTGGGGGATTTGTATAGACCAAGGAGCAGGGGCAGCTCCAAGGACGGAAATGCTGAGAGGGAGGCAGGGAGGGTTAGTCTGGCTGCTTCTCTTCCCTCACTCTTTCCCCTCCTCGTCTCTTTCACCTGAGCTCGCAAACTCCCTGCCATCTGCAACCACAAGAAGGTCAGAAGAAGGCAGGGCATTTCCCACATCCCTCCTAATCCCACAGCCTTTGTTTGTGGCAGCTCAGGGTCCAGAGACCAGGCAGGGCAGACACGAGGAGTGGGCTATGCCCGTGTGGTCTCAGCCTTCCTGCCTACTGCCAGCCTCAGGGGTTCTCCTCTTTCTAGGCTGTGCCCCTAGATCGTCCCTCCACCTCCCCAGGCCAGCCTTCTTCACCCAATAGCCTCTTCATTTTTCCTGATGGCAGGGCTTTGAGAAGATGCTTCCCACTCCCAGCCTGGCTCAGATGCAGACAGACATGATATAGATATCCAGACTCACAGACACTCATTCCTCACAAGGATAATACCTCAAGAGCTGCATAGGGGTGCCTGGGCTTTGGGGTCTGCCAGGCCTGGTCCAGATCCCAGCCCCGCCATTTAACCCACACATTTGCTTAACCTCTCTGAGCCTTGATTCCTTATCTGTAAATTGGGGTTAATAATATTTACTGTGAAAGGATTAATAAAGTATGCTTTGTAGTAAGGATTAACTGAAATCATATACACGAGGTACTTTAGCTGACACACGGTAAGTAAGCATTCAATGAATGCTAGAAATTATTGTTGATCACATTACAGTTTACAGTTGGCTTCATGTCCCTGATCTCATTTCACCTTCACCTCTGGGGAGTAGATGTCAATGTTATTTTTGCAACTTTACAAACAAGGAAACTGAGGCTACAGACACATGTACATATTAATATACAAATTTGAGTCTCCAGTCATAGACTCGTGTTCATAAGCACACACATGGACACATGCCCCAGCTGCTGGCTGAGCCAACACCTCAACAGCCTTATTTTCCTTTCCCCAAGGTCGGGAGGGCTGCTACGGGCTCATGAGGGTCGGCAGGAGAGAGTGCAAAGTTCTAGAGGAAGATGGCTGGTGACGGGTGCTAGACGCACAGCCTTTTCCTGAGCAAAAGGGAAAGGGCCGACATTACAGGGACAGGGAGGGCTGGCGGGAGGAGAAGCCTTCCCAGGACCGAGGGACTTCTCATGTCTGGGCGTGACAGCCCCTCCTGCCAAAGCGCAGGGCCTCTGCCATCCAGCACTTCCTGCTGGGGTGTGGACATATGGTGTGACCTGAGAGGGGCCCAGGCAGACCCAGGAGACTTGAGTGGCAGCTCCTTCTCCATTTCTCTCCACCCTTCTCTACTTCTCAAGCTACTTCCCGCCCTTACCCACAAACCTGCAGCCACCTGACACTGGAATCGGCTACACCAGCAGCAAGGAGGATTAGCTAGCCAGGAGTTCTGAGCCGCTGCTGGCTCTAATCTGGGCAGTAAAGCTAACACATTCTACATCTCACACATGCCCTGCACATCACAGTCTATATACGGCACCCCATCTGATTTTCTCAGGAGTCCTATGACTAGGCATTGCTCTTTCTTTGATGAAGAAACTGAGACTCAGTGACTGTAGGGATCCACCCAAGGCCACACAATAGATAAACATAAAGTCCTACACTGTTCTGCATGCACAACTTGAGCAAGGTGCTGGGATAGACAGCAAGTGGTTCCATTCCACTGGAAACCTCAGCATGGAGACCATTGTTTTACAAACTCCAGGACAGCTGGAGCCACCAGTGGGCTCCATGGGCCTTTCAGGTTCTACTCTCAAGGGCTGCCTCTGGAAAGCCTCCTCTGAGTCTTGTCTTTGCCAGCAAGAATCAAACAAAACCCTCTCTGGTTTCTAGTCTGAAAGCACTGGGCATACCAGAAAGATTTTCATCAAAATCCTTCTGCATTTATCTGATCATTCACTCACTCATTCATTCATTCATTCGGCAAATATCCTCAAGGACTTGCTATCAACCAAGATCAGGGTTAGACACTGGAATTAGACATTCATGGAATTTAGTCTGGTTCACTTTAGCATTTAGAAACCTTTGGGGAGCATATGAGAAGGGTCTAAGCCAAGACAAGGAGGTGAGAAAGTGTAGGACTTGGCTTGTGGAGCCCCCTGCTGAGGTGCAATTGGGAGCCATTGAAGATGTTTGAGCAGGGGAGTGGCACCATTTTAGCTGTACCTTAAAGAAAATAACTTGCCAGCAGTGTGACAGATGGGTTGGGTGGGTCCTGGAGGCAAGAAGTCCTTTTGGGAGGTTGCTATAATTGGCCTGCCCATCTGGCTGCCCCAGGGCAGAGGAGCAGAGCCCCATGGAGAGAGCCAGCTTTCTGTACTGGGCCCACAATGGTTTAAGCCTGTAATCCAACTCCAACATAGCCCAGCCCTTTCCTAAGCTTGAGGCCATACCTTCTGTAGCATATAGCCTGGAGGGAGAGTGGGAGGACTATGGTACCAGAAAATGGTGCAGGCTGGGAAAAAAATAACTGTGGGGTGGGGGGGGGCGGGGGGGAGAGCCGGGAAACCACCACAGGAGCAATGGATGCAGGGATCATAAATTAGGTGGCAGAGGCAGGGTGGGGGAGGGGGGCTGCCTCCTGGGGCAGGTGATTGGGTCACCAGAACACCATTAGCTACACTCTGGGCTGACTTTGCTCTGCTCTCCCCAACAGTCCCCCCAGAGGACACCAGGATTGATGGAGGTCCCGTGATACTGCTGCAGGCAGGCACCCCTCACAACCTCACGTGCCGAGCCTTCAATGCTAAGCCTGCTGCCACTATCATCTGGTTCCGGGATGGGACACAGCAAGAGGGCGCTGTGGCCAGCACGGTGAGACCCTGCCTCCCCCACCCCTGCCAGCTCCCCTTGGGTCTAGATTTGGGCCACCCTTCCGTTCCCACATGGACTCCCACCACCAGCTCAAGGGGACACAAGATGTGGGACAGTGCCTAAGAGATCATCTGCTCTACCCTCTCTCTCATTGTTCAGTTGGGAAAAGGGAAGTAAATTCCTAGATTCTTGGTACCATTCAGTAGCTGAGCAGACTGATAATAACAGTAACTGCCATTTATTAAGCACCTTTTATGTGCCAGATACTGTGCTAAGCACTTTATGGAAAGTGTCTCTTCATCTTCCCAGCAGTTCCATAAGGTAGGCTTTGTTTCCATTTCACAAAGGGAGAAACAGAAGGTCAGAGAGGTTGAGTGACTTGCCCAAGGTCACAGAGCTGGCTAGCAGCAGAGCTGGGGTTTGTACCTGGGTCTGACTGCTCTCTCCACTGAGCATCGCTCCCTCCTTCCTTCAGCCTCCAGCTGGCCACTAGTTGGCAGCTAAGGGGTTTGTGAGGCAGAGATGACTGTGTACCTTTTATAGATGAGAAAAGCATGGCAGAGATTAACGTCAAGGGACCTGGCCAGGATCGTGTGGCAAAATTGATGGTGTGCTGGGATTAGAACCCTCACCTCCTTCCTCCCAGACTTTTATTAGGGACTGTAGGCTGTACGTCCCACGGCACAGAGAGAAACTAACTGCTCACTTGTGTTTCTGCAGAGTGTGGCCCCAGGAAGAACCTGGACTCTGGTTTCCAGTGCCATTAACACTCTCTGGGCCTTAGTTTCACCGTTTATCAAATGATAATTTGACCTCAGTGGTGCTTACTTTTTCACCACCAAGAACTCTATGATTTTTCACCTCTAGGGCTGTATGTTTTGAAATATTGTGACAACTAAATCAGATGATTGTTCATGACTTTTGTTACTCCCTCGCCCCCCCCTCCCTTTTTATGTTAATCAAAAGCATTCTGGAGCTTTGAGCAGCATGAGGGAACCAGTGTTACTGCACTGGGCTGGTACCACCCCAGCCCAGCAAAGATATGTGTTGATGTCACATTTCACAATGATTTGGTTATTAAATGGGTTCCCTTGGACATTTTGCAAAATGTTGGAGGGTTCCTATACCATATCTGGGGACCTCAGGTCAGATGCCACTGAGCCAGTGTGAGAGGGAGCCTGTGAGTCCCTTTCCTGCCCTGAAGGAGTTTACAATCTAGCAGGAGAGACCCAGCACTCAAACACTCCCACACAGTGCTTATGGAAGAGGCTGGATGTGCCTGGAGTAGTGGGGGAGACAGGCTGACTGGGAAGGGCACATGTTCAGGCAGAGAGAACATCCTGAGAGCTGGGCTGGCCAAGGGAGACTTTCCAGAAGAGAAGGGACTTGAGCTGGCCTCAGAATTCCAGGAATGAGGCTCAAAATCATGGGGAGGATGGTAGTCATGAGAGACAGATGTCAACTGGGTTGGCGGCAAGTGGCCTGCAGCCTTTGCTGGTAGTCGTGATGAGTTTACTCCTCAATCCCAAACCTTTCCTGAATGGGTCAACAGGAAAATCTGTAGTGGTGAAACTTCAGGGGGGAATGGAGTACAAGGGCTACCTGGTATCTGTAGATGGCTACATGAACATGCAGCTTGAATACAGAAGAATGCATAGATGGGATACTGTTCAGACATCTGAGTAAGGTTTTAATAAGGTGTAATAATGTTCTTTACATCAGAGGTGTTGAAGAGGAAGAAGATGGGGAAATGGGAGAACAGCATCTTGTGTGTGGGATTTTTAAAAATAGATATTTCTTTTAAAAGGTTTGTATGTTTTAAAAAATCATGGGGAGGAAGTTGAGGGTCAGGGAGGGGACTGAGTCCTAGGTTAAAGTACCTCTCCAGTCCAAGCCAAGCCCACCTCCCGAGTTGGATCACCCTGAGAATACCTTGACCATATCTCCCACCTTTGTCCTGCCTCAGGAGTTGCTGAAGGATGGGAAGAGGGAGACGACCATCAGCCAGCTGCTCATTAACCCCACAGACCTGGACATTGGGCGTGTCTTCACCTGCCGCAGCGTGAACGAGGCCATTCCAAGTGGCAAGGAGGCCTCCATAGAGCTGGACGTGCACCGTGAGTGGGGTCTGAAGAAGAGCAGCCTGGAAGGTGGGGGTGGGGAGGGGGTGTAGGCAGCACTTGGAGAAGCACAGAAGTCTAAGAATCCTCCTGGATTCCCTGTTTGGAATGGCGGGCACCGAGGGCTGGCAGAAGTGGTGGAGTAAAGGCAGTGCATTTCATCTCTCTGAGCCTCTGTCTCCAATTCTGTATACTTGCAGAAAATAAAACACAGGCCTCTAATCCCTTATCCACACTTGCAAATAAAACTGATTTGGTGGCAAAATCTGAACTGAGGCTCTTTGCAGTCTTTATCCCACTGAATGTGATGTGAATAATTTCGTTGCAAATATATTAATGCGTGGGATTAGAGGTGTTGTCCAGACCCTGCTCCAGACCATAACGTAGTGTATGGTCTGTGCACTGACTGCATTGGCTTTCTAAAATTGGAAAAATTCCCAATTCTGAAAAGCTTCAGGCCCCAAGTGCTTCAGATAAGGAATTATGGACCTGTGCCTGCTTCTCAAGGTGGTGAGAATTAAATGAGATATACTGAAAGAGGATCCAGCATGGAATCTGCTACCTAGGAGGTGCTCAATAAATTACCTCTGCCCAGGGAACGGTGGGGCCGTGGGCAGCAATTGGAGGGATGTCCCCACCCGGCCCCTTTCAGTGAGTCAAGTGAACCCACACTGGCGCCTAGTGGCCTCAGTGGGTAATTACAGCCACTGAATAATTTGTCCCTTCAGAACCATCCTTGGTTGTTGCCCTAGGTGGCCCCCTAGAGGCCCCCGGGAGAAGAGATAAGAAGGCAGTTTGTTGATTGTATTGCAGCTGGTACATCGCAACCTCAAGCTCCCAGATCACCCCAGCGTGGGGAGGTCTGAGTGTTTGTGCTCGGGAGGGAAAAAGAAACGGAAAGAACAGAAAAAACCTTGACTTCCTGTCTCCCCACCCTGCAGACCCACCTACGGTGACCCTGTCCATTGAGCCACAGACGGTGCAGGAGGGTGAGCGGGTCGTCTTTACCTGCCAGGCCACGGCCAACCCCGAGATCCTGGGCTACAGGTGAAAGGCTCGGGGCCTGGAGCATGGGGGTGTGGTGCCAGAGGGACCCCGGGAGTCAGGCGTGGCAGGGGCTCCAGAGGTGGGCGCAGTGTCCCTGGATAGGCTTGAGGGGTCCGAGTCCTGATCCCAGCTCTCTTCTGCCTCCTCCCCCAGGTGGGCCAAGGGGGGGTTCTTGATTGAAGACGCCCACGAGAGTCGCTATGAGACCAATGTCGACTATTCCTTCTTCACGGAGCCTGTGTCCTGTGAGGTCCATAACGAAGTGGGGAGCACCAACGTCAGCACTTTAGTGAACGTCCACTGTGAGTAGCTGGAGGCACGAGGGGGCACAGAGCAGGGTCTCCCCAGGGCTGGCGTGGAGAGGGGAGGCCCCCGAGGCTGGGGCTATAGGGCGTGGTGGGGCAGGCCAGGGAAGAGGGGGCCACTGCAGCTGACCCCACAGAGACGAGACTCTGACCAGCCACCTCCTTCTTCTCAGTTGCTCCCCGGATTGTGGTGGACCCCAAACCCACGACCACAGACATTGGCTCTGATGTGACCCTCACCTGTGTCTGGGTCGGGAACCCCCCTCTCACCCTCACTTGGACCAAAAAGGACTCAAACATGGTAAGACTCCTGCCTGTCCCAAGTGCTGGGAGGAAGGGGCCTGGCCATCGGTAGGGAGGGGAGGGTCAGCTCTGTATTTCAAGTCTGAACCTGAGGCATCTCGAGGGTCTTAGGATTTGGAGAAGGACCGTCAATCAATTCCCACCCCTCCTGCCAGGACAGCTGGCCAGTTCAGAGGCTGTGGGAGGGACAAGATGACCTGGGCTTGGAAAGCAGGTGGGAGCAGAAGGAGGGAAGAGGAGAGGGCCCGAGGTGGAGCTGCCCTAGTGGCAAAAGGTCTGGTAAATCAGTGTTTTGTAGGAAGGCAGAAGCAGGATGATTGACCAGAGAGGAGAAGGTCGAATTCTGCAGTTCCACAGGGAACCACATTAGGGGGAGGGTTTTCAGAGGGAAACTTCTTACCTTGTCTGTCAATAAAAACACCAGAGCCGATCACCTGAACAGGCTGCATCCTCTGTAAAAGTAATACTGCCTCCACGTCTTGTCTGGCCTCCATCCTGTCTGCCCACTCTGCTAGAGGTGGTGTGTTTTAGTGTCAACTGGTTGAGAATATGGAGATGGACCAGATAGGTTCGGGAACCCCATTTCCCTTCTGGGAATTCACTTGTGGCCCTTCCTACTTTCTTTCCAATGCTTCCAATGTGGGGGCCCACACGGATCTAGGGGCCCCGGCCTCCTGGCTCCCCACCCGAGGCTGCTCTCTCTGCCCAGGTCCTGAGTAACAGCAACCAGCTGCTGCTGAAGTCAGTGACGCAAGCAGATGCCGGCACCTACACCTGCCGGGCCATCGTGCCTCGCATCGGCGTGGCCGAGCGGGAGGTGCCACTTTATGTGAATGGTGAGTGGCCCAGGAGGTGGCAGAGGATGGGTGGGTAGGGCCTGTAGGTGCTAACCGGCCTTGACTGCATCTTCTTGCTTGCAGGGCCCCCCATTATCTCCAGCGAGGCAGTGCAGTATGCTGTCAGGGGTGATGGGGGCAAGGTGGAGTGTTTCATCGGGAGCACGCCACCCCCAGACCGCATTGTGAGTGCTGGGACAGGACTGGGGTCCGAGGACAGCCACCCCACCCTGCCGCCCTGCTCAGCCTCCTCTTCCTTCCCCTGGCTTCGTTCTTCAGCTTCCCCATCCCTTTTCCATATCTCCAGCCCTCCATCTTTCTGTCCCTCTATCCCTTTCTGCTCAAATCCCAGCTCCTCCCTCACCAGCTGTGTGCCCCTTAGTTTTCTGAATCTGTTTCCTCATCCATAAAATGGGGATAGGAATGCCCACCTAATAGGGTAATTGTAATAGGTATGGAATATCAGGTGAAGCCCTTGGCATTCAATTCATTGTTAGCATGCCTCTCTTCCCTTGGCCAACACACTTGCTCTCTCTTCTCCCTCATCTCTTTCAGCCCCCTGATCTTTTATTGCCCCTCTTCCCTTCACCACCTTCCTCTGCCCCATCAGTCTTCCCTCCTACCCAGACCCACTCTTCTCTCCCTTTTCCTGCCTTCCTCCTTCCACCGCCCCCCTCGCCACTCTCCTCCCTCCTCCCTCCTCTCCTCCACACCATGAGCCATTAATTCTTCCCATGACCATTAACTGTGAAACCCCTCATCACATTTAATGACCATTTGGCTAACTCCAGGGCTGCCCAGGGACACTTCATTACCACGGCCGCCCGGGCAGCAGGAGTCTTGGCTCCCGGGGGGCTTTCCTTGCAGATCTTGGAGGATTGATCCCTGGAAAGGAGCCAGATGGCTGCCGCTCCCCTCCCTGGGCTCTACTTTAAGGGAGGGGGATGCCCAGGCAGGAAATTCAGGGATGGAGGCATATGGGGGATACCCGTTTTGAGAGTCTGCAGATGGATCCCCAGAGCCAGCCAGGAGAGTTCGTAGTGGGGTCAGCCGTAGGTTAGTTAAAGGTAGAATCTCACACTCAGAGCTGGAAGAAACCTTGAGCATTGTCTAGCTCCAGCCTGGTGCACTCATTTACAGACACAGAGAGGGGAAGAGAGGCCACACAGGGATTGGGTCTGATATCAGAGGTTCCTAAATGATGGTTCTTTGGATCAGCGGCATCCTCGTCATACAGGGGTCTTTAAGATGGACTCTGTCCTGGAGATTCATATTTAGGAGATAAGCCCCAAGAACCCACATTCTGAAGAGTCGAATCTGATTTGTCTGGGAAGCACTACTCCTGAGAATGGAGATTCAGTGCCAAGGTTTTGGGTAGTAGGTGTGGCTTGAGGTTTGTTACAAGAATGTTGAGCTGGACTTAGGGGCACACATGGCCCCTGGGGGTGAGGGTGCCTTGTTGGGGGCCCACTGACACCCATATGTGTGCTTCTGCCACCTGCCCTCCCCACCCCAGGCCTGGGCATGGAAGGAGAACTTTCTGGAGGTGGGCACCCTGGAACGCTATACTGTGGAGAGGACCAACTCAGGCAGCGGGGTGCTGTCCACACTCACCATCAACAACGTCATGGAGGCCGACTTTCAGACCCACTACAACTGCACTGCCTGGAATAGCTTCGGGCCGGGCACAGCCATCATCCAGCTGGAAGAGCGAGGTGACTGCAGGGCAGCCTGGGGCCAGGACCCAGGGGAAGAGGGCTCTCCCAGGCCTCCCCACCAGAGCCCGGCCTCAGGGCGCTCACTTTTTCAGCATTTACTGAGCATCTGCTATGTACCAGGCACTGTGCTAGGGCTGCAAAGACAGGCGTGAACATGACATTATTCCTGCCCTGGAGGAACTTTCATTTTAGTGGAGGAAATAAATTCGCATGGAGAAAAATCAAATGATCTGTAAAAGGCAGTGATGCTACATATCACATTGGGTTGCTGTGAGAATTGAATGAGAGAAGAACTTACCAAATATCTGGCATATAATAGATGCTCAGTAAGTTTTAGTTTCCCCTCCCTCCTGCCTTTTGAAGAATCTTAGTCTGAAAAGAGAGGTAACGTCCCTCCTTGTAGCATGATGAAGGAGGCATTGCCTTTGACTTTTGGAAACTCCCAATCTGATGAGGGAAAGACAGCTTTTTTTGTGTGTGGGGGAGAGTCATCCAATCTGACATGGGAAATGGGGCACTCAATGGAAAAGACTGAGGATCCCATCAGCGAGGGGGTGGGAGAGTAGATAGAGACAGGTGGGACTTAGCAGGGAAGGCTTTCTGGAGGGGAAGAGCCTTAAGCAAGATCTGGATGGAACCAGAACTGCCAACAAGAGCGAGGAAGCTGGAGGCAGGGTTCCTGAGCTCCTTCTCCATCCTGGGGAGCAGGGGGAACTAAGGACAGGGTGCTCTTTTGAACCTGGGAATCAGATGGGGTGATCACAATGGTGTGGACAGAGAAGGGGGGGAGGGGGGCAGGGGGCGGTGCAGATCAGAGAATTTGGAAAGAAATGACTTTAAGCAAGACCTCAGCCCAGAAAGGAGAGACAGAGTCTCGCAGGAAGATGGGCTGAAGGAGGACAGACAGACAACCAAGGCCAGGGTCAGACTGCTGCCCTCCTGCAGGGCTGAGACATAGACTAGGCCACAGCTGGCCATAACCCCAACTGTGATCAAGCTGAAGCTCTGTCTAAATCCAGCCACAGCCCAGCCTTGACTAATCCTGACACTGCCCATGAGCTGTCGAAACTTAACCCCTGTACACCACCCAGGGCTGCCATGGCAACTTGTGGCCTAACCTTTCACCCAAAACTGGGATCAGCCCCCAGTAAGAACCCAGCCTTTCCTCTACTCCTGCCCTCCCTCTGCAGAGGTGCTACCCGTGGGCATCATTGCTGGGGCCACCATCGGTGCGGGCATCCTGCTCACCTTCTTCTTCATCGCCTTGGTGTTCTTCCTCTACCGGCGCCGCAAAGGCAGTGAGTACAGACCCTGCGCGGGCCACAGCCCTTCCCCTGTCCCTTCTGAGGCAGTGGGCCCTGCCAGATGGACGCTTCCAGGCGCTCAGCAGGCAGTGCCTGGGTGGGCGAGGGGGGCTGGCAGAAAGCGTCTGGTCCAGCCTGCCTTTCCCTGTCCCAGGTCGCAAGGACGTGACCTTAAGGAAGCTGGACATCAAAGTGGAGACGGTGAACCGTGAGCCACTCACCATGCACTCTGACCGGGAGGACGACACCGCCAGCGTCTCCACGGCCACCCGCGTCATGAAGGCCATCTACTCGGTGAGGGTCCCTCTCCTCCCTGGCCCACTCCCCTCTTCACGCTTGGGACCAGCTCCACCCCATCCGTCTAACAGCTACCACCATCCTCTCCCTCACGGTCTGCCTACCCTGGTACACACAAACACACGCGCACACACACAGACACACACCAGGCTCAGAAGATAGGCAGGTGGGAGGTGGGTCCTCAATAGGCTTCCTCCACCCCATCCTTCTCCCACATTGTATCAGAGCCAGAAATCCTTAGAAATATTCCAGTCCTGCTGCCCCATCACTCATGAGGAACCAGTTCCAGGGAAGGACAGTGACAGACCCAAGGCCACGCTGCATGTTAGCAAAAACTGGTGTTAGGACCCAGGTCTACGAACCCTTCCCACCCCACCAAACCCCAAGCCTCTGCTGGGAAAGGATACAGACCTCCAGTGTGCCCTCAACCCCAGGCCCTCCCCCGCTATTGGTGGCTGCTGCTGATGGGGCTGGCACGGGGGCACAGAACAGGGCCTTGGCTCCCGACACTCGCCTCCTCTGCCCTCCTCCAGTCCTTTAAGGATGACGTGGATCTGAAGCAGGACCTGCGCTGTGACACCATCGACACCCGGGAGGAGTATGAGATGAAGGTGGGAGAGGGGTTCCAACGGACTGTGGGGAGGAGGTGAGGGCAGGTTTGGGGAGGAACGTTCGGGGGGTGGTTAGAGGAACAGAGCGGGCAGAGTGGTGCTGGCTGGGGAAACAGGACAGAGACAGAGGAGGAAGCCCAGAGGGCCATGGTGACACTCCATCCTCCCCCTCTTTGCCCACAAGGACCCCACCAACGGCTACTACAACGTGCGTGCCCACGAAGACCGCCCGTCTTCCAGGGCAGTGCTCTATGCTGACTACCGTGCCCCCGGCCCTGCCCGCTTCGATGGCCGCCCCTCTTCCCGTCTCTCCCATTCCAGCGGCTATGCCCAGCTCAACACCTACAGCCGGGCCCCGGCCTCCGACTACGGCCCTGAGCCCACACCCCCTGGCCCTGCTGCTCCAGCTGGCACTGACACCACCAGCCAGCTGTCCTACGAGAACTACGAGAAGTTCAACTCCCATCCCTTCCCTGGGGCAGCTGGGTACCCCACCTACCGACTGGGCTACCCCCAGGCTCCTCCCTCCGGCCTGGAGCGGACCCCATATGAGGCGTATGACCCCATTGGCAAGTACGCCACGGCCACTCGGTTCTCCTACACCTCCCAGCACTCGGACTACGGCCAGCGATTCCAGCAGCGCATGCAGACTCACGTGTAGAGGCCGGAGCCTGGCCGGGGCATCTCTGCGGGGCAGAGGAGAAGGCGCTCACAGCTGTTCCCTGATATTCAGGGGCATTGCTCATTGCCTCCGTCTTGGACTAGCCTTCCTCCTCCCGCCATGGCAGGTGGGGAGCAGGTCTCCCAGAAACACCCCGTCCCGAGGATGGTGCTCTGTGCATGCCCCAGCCTCTGGGCCTGCCCTTCCCTCTTCTTCGGGAGGATGTGTCTCTTCTGACCTGCACTCTTGCCTGACCCCAGCATGGGGCCAGGGAAAGTGAGGGTTGGGGGGAGCAGAGGGGGGGGCACTTTTTAGCAATCCCTTTTTATTCTGCCCCTCTGGTCTCCCGTAAGTGGACAGGGGGCTGTGTGGGGAGGGACGGCCTTGGGCCTAAGGGGCGTAAGTGTAGGGGTGGGTGGCTCTGGCACAGACAGGTGCAAGACAGGATAGCCCAGCCAGTCCCTCTGCTGTCTGCGTTCATGCCCTGGGTGCATCTCCTTCCTCAGGGGACTGCACAAGGGATGTTGGACTTATTTTAGCTCTGTCCGCAGAACACAGCCCTGGTACTGAGTTCAAATCCAGTCCTCATTCACCTGGGATCAAAAGGCCAGTCGTCTTGGCTGCCCACTGTGGACATCTACCTGTTGGCCTGCAGGGGGTGTCCAGGTACCCCAGTAGCACTGCCCTCTTTCCTTCTCCTCTGTGCTGGGCCGGGCAGATCAGTCAGTGGTTCCGGGTGGAGAAAGGAAATGTCAGGAACCATGTCCTCATTCACCAGCAAGACACAGCTGTGTGCTACACAGCAGTTTCCAGAACCAGTACTAGAGGGAGCCCACCAACCTCCCTTCTCTCCCCGGTCTGCCCCACTTCCTGGCTTTAACTCTTGAGCCTGCCTGGGGAGTGGTGGGGTGGGAGTGGGGGTGCTTTTTCAAAAACAATGAAAACCTCATTTGGAAAGAAAAGCTGTAGGGATACCCCCACCCAAATACATGTCCCAGTGGAAAGGAAAGGGGGGCACCTGTTTTCTCCACCAGGTTCCTAACATCCTCCATCACTTTTCCCATCTCCAAGCACTTTGAATCCACTTTTATACACTCAGCGGTGAGACCTGTCCTGAGGGTGGTCTCTGGACAGGGTTAGGGAGAGGACCTGGCTGTCGGACTCTGCTGACCTGCCCTAAGGCCCACCAGCTGGCTTAGAAAGGGGACCTTCCAGGAGACACGGGAGATGGTCTCTTTAGGCAGGATTTTGTTGAGTGTGTTTCTTTCTTTTTTTCTCGGACCAATCAGATTCCTTCTTCCACTCTCAGTGCCTTGCGTGTCAAGCTTCGGTTGACCCACCCTGTGTGGGCCGCTGTGCGGGAAGCCGGTACTTGTAAGCCTCAGACACACTGTCAAGCGTTGCAGTGTTAGAGGAAAAACGGGTGAGGGAACCTGGAAAAGGAGGGGGCCAGGAAATGGTCCCTGACGAGAACTTGCACCGACTGGGAGAAAAGGCGCCGACGGGCACTGCAGGCGTTCCACGGCCCACGCTTTCTGCCCCTGCATCCCCACATGCGCATGCGCCCACACACATTCCACACGACCAGTCTCTCAGCCTCCACCTTCTGACCAAAGAGAACCTGCGCCCCTGCCCCAGGCTCCCCTCCCCAGAATCAGTGTCTGCGTTCTGCTCTCCATTTCCCGGCTCTGCTGGGAGGTGGGGACCCGGTGCAACTCCCAGAATGCACCGTGCCCTTTCTCGGTGGTCACCATTCATTAGTCATGTTCACTTTAATGAGTTACATGCTCATCAGCCACGGGCCATCAACACCCTTACGGATGGGTCTGTGGGGTGTCATTCCTTGCCAGCCACTTTCTGGTAAGGACCAGATAATACCCAGGAAGAAAGTGGCTATACAGTTCCAGTCTCACGGGCTGCCTCTGAGTCTCCTTTTTAGCAGGGTAACTGTCATGGAGAGGGCCCATGGTGGGGCATTCATAGGCTCCCAGGCATATCCCACCCCTGAAAGCTGACACCTTCCTGCTGAGTCCTTTTCTGTGAGCTCCGTAGGAAGGGCTGTTACAGATTTAGGTTCCTGTGCAAACAAATCGATGTAAATTTTGTTTATTTTCACAGAAGCCAGAAGCCATGGACAATCCAAACAGATAGTGGCTTTTTAAACATGAATTTTCCCAAAAACTTTTTTTTCTTTTTTGGTCTTAAGTTTGGTCAGATTCTCTCATTTACCTCCTTTTGGTGTTAAGTCTTGTTCCCCTTCTAAAATGATGGGGAGGAGAGGACCAAGGTCACTAGGTAACCCAGCTAATTGTTCAGGGATACAGGTGGAGAAAGGAAGCGTAGTTTCCTGGAGCTTGCTGCAGAGCCACTTGGCTGTTCTCTGTTCTTAGGACATTAACTGGGGCCTCCGGTATATCGAGCCAGCACTGTGCAAGCCACAGGGGGAGCATCTGCATCCAAGACGGTCTCTGTTCTCTGCAACTTGCATTCTTGTCTGACCAGAATCTGAATTGGGACCTGCCTGGTAGGCCACAGGAAATAGCTTTTGTGGGGAATGGAAGGTGCCCTTGATCCTGTATCTTTGTCATCCAAGGTTGGAGAATTTTCCAGGATGGTGTCTCAGTACTCACTGACCTTGGTGATCCTGATCTCCTTTGACTCTTGTTTTAGTGGGAAGAACATGAGGCTGGAGGTCGGGAGGCCTGGGACCCGGTTCTGAAGCTGCTATTTACTGAGTGACCTTGGGGTAACCTCTTTGCATTCATTGTCCCCCAGTATTATGGCACCTGTAAAAGGAGGGGGAAAGATTGCAAAAGCCTAAAATTATTCTGTTTGCTGTTGGGGGGTGGGGGAGCTTCCCATTCCTGAAAAGTTGTTTGGAACATGAAATGAGCGGGGCGAGGGATGGGGAGCTGAGAGCTTCGCCTCTCCTTTTGAAGGAAGCTTTCACCACAGGCTTCATTATCTCTTCTGAAGTGTTTCAAATTAATTCCCACCAGAGACTCCCCTTATCACAAACAGCAACAGAAAAGCCTGCCTCAAACTTCAGAATGAAATCGATTGGGGGTTATTCTTTGGCCTTTGGGCTACCTGTGCTGCTCTCCACTGTAAGCTTTGCACAAGTCTTCAGTGAGGCTCCCCTCCTGTGTGCTGAGGTTTCGGGCAGTCTCCCCTGGGGAAAGATGGGAGCACTTGTCCTCCACCCAGTCCTTAGGAGCACTGCCCTGGCCCAGGGACGGCTCACCCCACTTACTGAGCAAGGTGAGGCCTGGTGTCGAAGGTGTCCCGAGCTAGAGCAGTGTCCCCTCAGAAGGAGCAGGTTGGAAGGGGAGCTGCTTCCAACAGTAGAGGGAAGAGGAAAACAGCCATTGTGACATGAATTTCACATCTTAAAGAGCCTCTTGTTCCGGGTGAGTTACAGTCTCTGCTCCTCATGGAGAGCCCAGCTTGCCCCCCTAAATCCTGGGTCCCTCAAAGTCCAGCCACAGAGTTCACATGAAGCAAAACCCCCGAAAAGTCAAGAGGATAGAGGCCAGGGAAAGGAAGCGGATCCTCTCACACGTCTTGCTTGAAATGAAAAAGTCTTGACCACCCTGACTCCAAGCCCTGTGACCTGTCCTTATTCCAGCAGCCGCTGCTTTTTTTATAATTTTTAGGGGAGCTTTTTCTGCTTTACAGGGTGGAGCTTATTGCACCAGAGTCTCTTTTGGCATACCTGGTCCATGTACATAGCAACATTGGGCCGTTCAGGTTTAAAGAAAACTGTGTTAGCTCCAAGTACCCCAGTTTGTCTAAACTGGCTCAGTCACCATCTCACTCTGCGGGGTGGTTGGTTCTGTCCCCACTGCTGAGCTCCCAGGCCCTCACAAGGCCACCCTGGCCTTGGAAACCCTGGCTTCTCTACCATTTTAGCATGACCTGAGCCGGGGCACCGCTCTGTGCCTCTACAGGCCCCTCTGCATATTGAGGGGATCACCTGGAAGGCTTTAGCGAAGCTCCTGACCCTGGTGAGACCAGCAAGGAGGTGATCATGGAACAATGAAGTATACAGACTAATGGATGTAATTGAAAGACATTTATTTTTGTGAAGAGGCTATACAATTAACATTTAGATATCCCATTCCCTTCTTCCTGTCTCCCCTTCCCAATGGTATCTCTCCTCCTGGAAGCCAGCTTCTTTCTCTGTGGCATTGGCCTCACCTGTATCAGCTCAGTCCTGACACTCCGCCTCTGGGCTGGTGGAAATGGCCAGGAGATGTGTGGCTCCGGAGATTTCTGAGTTTGAGAGGTGGGGGGCAGAATCCCATTTTCTTGCATCACTGTGAGGGAGCTCCAGGCCCTGTCCCTGGGGAAATAAAATTGCTGCGCAGAAGTCACAGGCCATACTGGGCAGTTGTGGTACAAGCCTGCCCTTAAAAACAACAATAACTTCATTTGCATAGACTGATCACTCTCATTCCTATTGCCCCTTGCCCCCCATTCCTAGCTTTTTGCTGGCCCAACCATTGGCCTTTTCAATCGTTGGGCCATGGGCTCTTCTATTCATTTCAGACATCTTCAATGCTGTCCCTTGCGAATATCCGTGACTCTGGGGAGAAAGCAGCCAAGTTGCCAGTATACACTCTTGACACAATCTTGTCAGCAATAGTGACCCAAAAGATTTTGCTGCCTCCAATTTCACCAGAAAGAAACCCAGGGCACCCTTTGGTCACCATTTTAAACCCCAGCTGTTCTTGGGATTGCAACCTCCTTTTCTGGCTCCAGTTGAGTTTTCTTCTCCCAAACCCTAATAATAAATGGATCCATGATGATAATTAAGAGAAAAAAAAAATATTTTTTTTAGGACAAACCATCGTAGATTTTTAGCAATGTTTATCTGTGTGTCCCTCACACCTTTTCCTATTCTGCCTTTTTTCATTTTCCTTTTTTTTAAATATTATGTACTATATTTTTAGTCTTAAACACACTATATATTATATATATTTAATTTTTATATATATATAAATATAAATGTTTTAAAAAGTACCATGTCTTGCATTATTGAATGCACGAGCAGCTTTGGTTACTTAAAAATGGTCTGTTTGGGGAAAAGATAGATTTTTGGATTGAGATTGCAGACACTATGTCACCTCCGGGCCTAAAGGCAAACACATTTTCTTCACCAGCTTGTGATTGCTGCAGAGCCCTGAGGCCAATTGTGGCAGTTTAGGGACAAATGGCCAGAGGCTCCATGCTTTTGACACACAGTATCCAAGTTCAGTGCCAAATCTGATTATGAGGAGAGGAAAGAGGGCAATTGGAATCTGGGATTCAGATGCCCAAGGGATTGGAAGTGGGAAGCAAGCAGGGTTGGTATTTATTGAAGTGCTGTGGTTTGGGTAAGAAGCGAAGTTAGCAGGTCGCCAACCTTTTGAACTTGTAGTGAAGAAAATGGTGGTGCAGGAGTGGGCAAACAGAGAGGACATTCTGCTGAGAAGTCCTAAATTCTCTGAATTTAGTATAAGAGTTTGCAAGGATTTCACTTGGTATGTTTCACAAGAGTGTTTGAGGATAACCGAAACTGTTTTCAGATAATGTTTTTGAAGAATATAAATCATTAGAGAAATGCAAGGATTTATTGTTTTCATCGTCCAATTAATCACTAAGCAAACTAAAGACTGTCTACAGTAGCCATTTTGTACACAAGGGGCAGATAACGCAGTCAGAAATAGAGTTAGAATTTAAGAGCTGAAAAAATAACCTTAGAGATAATCCAACCCATTTCCAAGCAGGTTGGCGATTGCAGCCCTGGGGGTGGGGTGGGGTGGGGGAAGGCAGGGAGCAGTGGGGGTTGGAGTTTAGAAGTGGCCAAGACCCAGAGCCTGTAGGTGGCCCAAGGTGGGTCCAACCTGGGTAAGAATGAGAGGCCCAGGTGCAGGGTGACTCTAGAGGCTGCAGCCAGGTAAGTTGAACAATCGGGATCCAGAATGAAATAAATGGAAGAGAGTAGGGGGAAAAATAGGGGAAATGAAGCAAGATTGTGCAAATGTGGAGACCCGGGTGAATTCTGTTAGGCCAGCTGGTGTTGGTTGGGGTGCTTCCTGGGCTATGTGTCCCTTTTGGATACATTTTCTTTACCTCTGTATCCCGGGAGCCCAGCAAAGGGCCAACAGGTACTTTGGGACAAATCTGTGATCAGTACTGTGCCCCACCGGAAGCCTAGCTTCAAGACAGGCCAGGCAGCTGGTGCCCCTTTCTGAGGCTTCCTCCTGTGCAGGGGCTTCAGCTCCTCCTAGAAGACACTCTAGCCTGAGGACAAGTAATAACATTAATACCCCTTTATCACCAAGCTTTGCAGATTACAAGGTGTTCTTAGCCTAGGCACAAACATGCTCCTCCCGGCACTTTCACATCCAAGTGTGAGGTTTAAGGTCTTCTTCCATGATCCCACCCAAAGCTAAATTCTCAAAGGATGCCCCAACGGATCAATCATTCACACACACACCCTTCACATCCCCTAGTCCCAACACCAGTCAGATGGAATTGTGCCTTGTTTGCTGTACACTCCTGCACTTTCTCTGTGCTTTTGTCTAGGCTCTTCTCTCTGCCTGGCATACCCATGCCGCTTTAGCTTTTCATTTCCAAATTTTACGTATCTTTAGGGCCTAGCGCAAATACCATCTCCTGCAGGAAGCCTTGCCTGACTTCTCACCTTCTCTCTCTCCTGGGAAGTCCCACACCAGGTTATCTGTGTCACACTGATCTCATTTATAACCTCTGTTTTGATCATAGGGTTTTTGTGTTTGACACTTTAGCACTTTCCTCTTAAAATAAGGGTACTTGGGGAAGCAGTTGTAGCTCAAGTGGTATGAGGTCCTAGGTTCATTCCCTGGTACCTCCTTTTAAAAAAAAAAAAAAGGGTACTTGAAGACAGAGATCATGTATCACTTAGTTTAGTATCTGCATTGCTCTCCCGCTGCCCCCACCAAGTCACTTAGTTTAGTATCTGCAGTACCCTCTCCCCCAAGTGCCAGGCATGTAGTCATTGGATAGATACTGGTGGACTGCAGGGACTGAGCCCCTAAACACAATGCAGAAAGGGACTTCAACCTAGAGGAGCTCCTGCTTGAGGGGTAGTATAACACGGTGATTGCAAGCATGGGCTCTCAGGTCAGTCTGCCGAGCTGATAGACATTACACAGCTTTACCAGCACTCATTGATTCTGGGTTCTCTCTTTCTGAGTCTCCTGGCTGTTGGGCATGGCCAATGTGCTATAAGTAGAAGTAATGTGCCACTTCCAGACCGAAGCATTTAATTGCTAATGTGAGACCCTCCAGCTCTTTCTCCCTCTGCTGTAGTGACTGAGGAGCTCACTTATTCAAGATGGTGCAGCTTCATAATCGTGGAGTCTCTGAGTGAAGCAAGCCCCTTTGCCAACCTATGATGAACATGTAGTTCAGGAGAAATGAATCTTTGTTTTGTTGAGATATGGAAATCTTTTTTTTTTTTTTTTTTTTTGTTACCAGGAGGTCCCGGGTATTGAACCCGGGTCCCTCCATATGGGAGACAGACGCCCAACCAGTTGAGCCACATCCGACCCCCGAGATATGGAAATCTGAGTGTTGTTACTGCAACTTGCCTATCCTATTGATGCTGACTAATACAGGGAGTTAAACTGGCTCCACCATTTGCTCCACCTTGACCTTGGGCAAGTTACTTTACCTCTCTGAATCTCATTTTTCTCCTCTGTGAAATAGTTCCTATCCATGTAAAGTGCTTAGCAGAGTTTCTAGCATATGAGTGCTCAGGAAATATTAGCTTCAATGAGTTTGGAGAAAGGGGAGGAATGGTCATCTGTCTCTTTCTCTAGAAACATCAAGAAAGATGTCCACCTGTGCCCGGGAGTTATGAAAAGAACATAGAATACGGAATGAGAAGATTTAGGTTAAAATCCCAAGAGTGTCTCGTGTAGCTCTGTGATCCAGGGCAGGTCGGCACACTTTCCTGAGCTACAGCTTCTCTATCTGTAAAATGTTGGGAGCACTCAATGAGATGAGATATACAAAGGTCCTTTGTAAACTGCTAAATGCTATTCAAATGTGAGGTGATTACTTTGGTCTATTAACACTCTGCAGCATCCCACCCCTGTCCTTATCCCCACTCTCTATAACATCCCACGCCACACACCTCAATTCCCTGTGTACACACACACTCACACAAACACACACTCCATTCTGGCTGCTCCAGCAGTGACCTAATATTAGGGGAATGTGCCCATCCTGCTGAGCACCATGGAGCACATCTTGCTGACCCCCAGGAATCTAAAACCAAAAGACTAGCTCTTTGCAAAGCCGGAACCTGGGGGAGGAGAAAGATCACTTCACTTTTCCATTTCCTTTACTCATTGTAATTAGCTACACAGAGGCAACCTCCTGGGGAGAGCAGAGCCATCAGCTCCCAGAATTGAACCATGGAGCTTTGTCTTTTTGTTCCTCTCCACATAATACTGCTCTCTTGGTGGTCGCTATGCAAACACATCCTGCATTCATTCGTAAACTGGGGAATATTTCATATTTTGAGGCTCAGATGAATGTTCCACCACCCCAAAAGAGACAGTGGTTGGGCCTTTTCAAAACAGTGTCCTGTCAACACTCTTAGAACGGGAGTCTGGTCCTGAGAGCCATGCTATGGCCTGAGGGGTGACCAAAACCTTGCTTTTCTCAGAGCCCCAATGACTTCCTAAAACAGATGCTTGCCTGTGGAATCTCAAAAATCAAAGGCACCTTTGGGACCATCTGCTTCAACTATGGACCCAAAGCAAGAGGCCCTGATTCAGCCCCAATCACTCAGATCTTGATCTGAATCAAGCTCACTGGGGGGCCTGAAAGCAGGGTGACTTGCTCTGGCATCTGGACTTGGGAATCTGAATGTCTGGGCCTCCCCAGTCCACCTAAGCAATCTCTTGCCTCTGATTTTTGTGCCCCAAGACGCTCTTCTCCACGGCCAGACATTGGTAGTGAGAAAAAGGGCCTGTTCTTAGTTTCCCTTCAGTACCAGAAAGACTTCAACTAAAATAACACAACCAGAGTAGCCCTTTTGAAATGTAAATCACATCCCATCCCATCACATCACTCCTCTACTCCAAACCTTCATACTACACTTAGCATAAAACCCCCACTTCTTTTATCTTCTACAAGCCCGACCTTAGCTGGTCCCTGCCTTCCTTCTCTCCATTTTCACCTCACACTTACCACTTCACTGGCCTCCTTGCTATGTCTGAGGTTCTATCCTGAGGTCGGATGTCACACCCCTTACCTTCAAGGAACCCCCCTGAAGTATTGGGGTTGCTCAGGATGCGGGTTTGCAACAGAGAAGGAGCTAACATTTATTAAGTAACCACTTGGAGTGCACCAAGCACTCTCAAATATGTGGTTACATGCAACTTGCAGAATAATGGGCTGCTGAAGCTAGACTCCTGCCTCCCCCAATCCCCAATCCCCACCGGGCCAGCTGGGAGAAGAGCTCAGCAAATAAACCCAAGAATCTTCCAGCCCCAGAGCCCCTGGGGGCTCTGGCTCTCTCCTTCTAATAACCTAAAGGGCTATTAACAATCTTCTCACTTATTAAAACAATTTTTTGAAGCCTGTCCCTTTGGTCCAGGCTACATGCTACAAAGAGCTGGAATCCCAGATCCCCCATTTGAAAGGGCAACCTCTTACTAGGATAGGAAAGGAGAAATGAACCACTTGGCTCGGGAATTAGTCCTTTCTGATGGGAGGACACAGACATTTGGTGCTGGGGGCAGGTTCCTGTTGGATTTAAAATCTCCATGGGGATAAAGACCCTCAGTGCTGCTGTGGAAAGCATTGGGATCCAGGCAGGTTGAGGAGAGAAAGCTTAGTGTTGGCGTTTAGGCCCACAGGGCTGGTTGTACTGGTCTGGCTCAAGGATCTGAAGTCTGTCAATAAGGCCGGAGTTACAGGGCAGGAAACACCTTCATTTTTTTAAATGTAAAAAATAAGGGGTTTGAAATTTATCCGGCCAGAATGTCATTTTAAAAGACAGAGGTTAAAAAAAGAGAGAGAGAGGTTGGACTGGTGCTTTCTGAGTTCCCTTCTAAGCACTAACATCCAAGATGGCATGGCAGGATTCTAATGGCTTTTAGGGATGCCAAACGGGTGGCAACTAAGCAGCCTGGATTTTCGGGAGTGTACAATCTCAAATATTCTGCATGGCTTCTGTATGTAGAATGCTCCAGATAAATCTTCAGAGAGAAATCCCTTCACCTTCCAGTCCAGGAGAGGGTGGTCCAGAGCTGTGAAGTGATTGGCTGCAGATGTCATAGCAAAGCCTCCTTTCTAAGATGTGGTATTGACTCAGGGTAATCTTCCTGGGCCTCCATAACCATCTTAGGAAAAAAAGATGACCTGGCTCACACATTTATAGACTCAAATCGGGAGTTATCTCCCCAGGAAAGCTCTCCACCCCACCCTGTCAAATAAGGTGCCTCCCCACACACCGCCCCCTCACAGGCTTTTGTCATTGTTTTTACCCCCAGCCAGCTCAGCCTACCCAGGTATTGACAGTACAAAGAGGAATTGTGGTGCCAATTGTTATATATATGACGAAGTCACTCCCATTTTTTAAAAATAACCTTCCTTCTTTCGTGCCTTTCAGCTACTACCCAATCTTTCTCCTTCCCTTCACAGCTCACTTTCACTCCTGTATGAACACCAGGTCTCTAGTCATCAAACCTAATGGCCAATTCTCAGTTATTTTTTTCCATTAAAGGTTAAATCATAACTCTCACACAAATATAAGGTGAACCCATGTCAAAAATTGTATTTAACTCATGACTTAATGAGGGATCCAGGAAGATGTTTCAACTGGTTCAAAGGAAAATTCAAAGTATCATGTATATAAGCCAATCAAGAATTCTGAAATGAATTTACAAATATATGTAAAACTGATCTGTCCAGGAAACAATCATCAACTGCAACTAATTTGCATGTCTATGGACAAGAATCATTTGCAACAATGTGTAGAGTTGTAAAAGTGCTCATAGATATTGAAAAGCAGAAATAACTCTGGTGAGGGAACTAAGCAAGGACACCCAATAATCTTTTTTTGACAACTTCTCCTGACCCTTCCTTGACACTTCCTTGACCTCTCTGCAGTGTTTGGCACTCTGACCACTCCCTTCTTGAAACTCCTCTTCTTTTGCTTCCTTGGTGCCACATCAGATTCTCACATCACTTTTGTGACCACAACTTCTGAGCAGAACTGGGCTGCTTTCCACTCCCTGTCTTTTAAACATAGGAGTTCTGTATTTTGTCCTGGATCACCTTCTCCCTCTACCCACACTGTTTTAAGGGTAATCTTCTCTATTCCTTTTTTTTCAAGCCATCAAAGCTAAGTTGATGACCCTCAGACCTTTATCTCCTGCATAAACTTCCCTTCTGAGCTCCAGACCCACGTTTTTTAAATCTCCCCAGCACCTCAAATCCAACATGCCCTACCTACAAAATCTAGTTTTTCTTCCCTTTCACCCAGATGCTTGATCTAAAACCCTGGGAGCCAGGCTTGCCTCTTCTTCTATCCTTACCCCCCTAGCCAATAAATCACCAAAACCTGCTGATTCTGCCTCCTCACTATGTTCTAGCCTGGCAGCTTCTCTCCATTTCCATTACTCCTGCCTCCATTAAGGCTTTCTTCACTTCTCGTCTGGATTAATGCCAAAGCATCCTAACCCATCTTTCTGCCTCCAGCCTGACCGCATCTAATCTATACTTGAGCCTGCTGTTGAAATAACCCTTCTATAATGCAAATCCAATGATATACTCTCATTCCTGAAATCATTCCATGGCACCCTGTCAAGGTCAAGAAAAAATTAAACCCATTAACAAGTTGGTCAAGGGCCTCCAAGAAATGACCTCAGCCAGCCTCTCTCCAGCCTCACCTCTTGTTAGGTCTCTTCCTAAAGTTCTTGGACACCACCTATGATTCTCACAATTCCCCATATGAGCCATGCCATTTCTTCCTTCAGCTCCTTGGAAGGGGTGGTCTCGCCCTAAAACACTGTACATTCCCCTTTCTCTCTCCCTACCTTACTCCTGGTCATCCTGCAAAACCTATATTGGACTTTGCCTCCTCCCAGGATATTTTCTCATGTCCTGCCCTGTCTACATTTGCATTCCTCCTAGGTGCTTCCCACCTTATGCTCATGTCCCTGCAGCCCATCCACACACACAATTTTGAGACTGCTGGTTTATCCCAGGAAAAGCTGGAGCTCCCCTGCTTTGCTCCCTATGAACTTAGTATACTGGCTGGTCACTGTTTCCATGGATGTCTTCTTCATGAGAACCTCTTTGCCAGCAGGAACTGGGCTCAAGAGATGCCCTTTCCCCCACTCTCATATATTTCCTCTTTCTATACAATTCCTGAGGATGGTTAATCTCCTCTGGGAAGATTGCATCCAAAGCTCTTCATATATATATATATATATATGTACACACACACACACACACACACAGGTATGTCATTTAGAGGGCAATAGGAATTACAAGAGGAATGGTGAGTGGTGAAGAAACTGATGGATTAGTGATTTTGGACTCTTGTTCATCTTTTAAAACTCATTCTCCAGGCAATATGGCTCAAGCCATTGAGCGCCAGCCTCCCATACGGGAGGTCCCAGGTTCAGTTCCCGGTGCCTCCTGAAAAACAAAAGCAAACAACAAGCAAAACAACAAGCTGATGTCCCTCAGTGGTGGAGCGCTGTCTACCCACATATGAGGTCCTGGGTTCAACCCCGAGCCCCCTGTACCTCAAAACAACAACAAAAAAAAAACCCCAACAACAAAAAACTTCATTTTGAGTTTCACTCATTTATTCAGTAAATATCCCTCCAGGGCCTACAATGCACTGGACACCGTGATAAGTGCCTAGGGTATGCAGATAAGTAAAATATGGTTTCTGTCCTGTCGAAGTGTGCTGTCCAGTAGCAGAGATCTACCTGTCTGCAAATAAACGTAGAGTGGTTGTTAGAAGGAGTTTGAACAAAGTGCTACCTTAGCAGGGAAGAAAGCCTTTACTTCTAACTATTGAGTCTTCAAAGTAGAGGAAGGTAATCCCAAACAGGGACATGAAGGATGAGGAAGGCAGCCGGCTTTTCCACGTGGAGGGAAAAAAAGGCAACTTGCCAAGTAGCGACACCCTGACGGCTTGGAGCGGCTTTCCTAGGATAAGCCAACAGGCACAAACTTGCATATGGATTGGGTTCAGGTTTGAGGGTGCGGGGGAGCGATCTGGCCTCTGAAGCATTTTGAGATTCTTCTGGACCTGGGAGCAGCCCCCTCGAGCACACTCCTTCGGGTGGCCCACCCCTTCGGCCAGAGCTGCAGCCACCAGGGGAAGGCGCGCTGGCGCCGGTAGGTGGCGCGGGAGGCACAGCCCGCCCCGGGTGGCGGTGGCCTCCGCCGCGCTGCTCTCCATGCCTGGTTTATTATGCACGAGGCAGGCAATTTGCCTTCCGCCCCGGGGACCCATCTCGGAGACAAGAAGGTAGTTTGTTCTCTGTAATGGCTTCTGCTGGAGTGTGGTGGGGCCGAGGCGGGAGCAGGCGAGCGAGGGAGCCCGAGGTGGCTGAGGCGCGGGGAGCGAGCGAGGCACCCGGGCGCGGGGTAGGAGGCCCGACTCCCCACAGGCGGGGCACTCCTCACCCTCCTCCGAGTCTCGGTTCTGCCAGCTCCATTTCTCTACCTTGCCTTTCTGCTTTCCTCTGCTCCTTAAGCTTGCCCTGCTTCTTCCATTTCAGTGTCTTTCTGTTCACAGCCTTTGAGTCCTTGTGTTTCCTTCCCTCTTCCCGCGCCGGAACTAGGGGTGAGGGAGAAGGCAGGGGGCACAGAAAGATGACTAAATAGTCTTCTCTTCCCTCAGGGATCTCGGACTAATGAGAGATACTTGGCTGGCTCCTTTCTTGCTCTAGGCCATCTCCACCTCTCTTCTTCCTCTGACCTCTTGTTTCTTAGCTGATCCTCACCTTTGTCCCTATGCCCACAGGAAGACACCCCAGCACCGCTTCCATCATTTCCAAGTGATGAAAACGCTTCCAAACTGATCCCAAGAATGAGCAACCTTCTCTCCTGAGGTCTTGCCCTTTGCCTCCTCATTCATCAGAGGCGATTCCCATCCTGAGCTCAAAGGGCTCCCAGGTCAGAGACAGAGAGAGAAGAGAGGGAGGGAGGGAGGGTGAGCAATCCAGAGTGCCAGGCTGGCATCTCCTGGGGTGATGCCCTCCGGGTGAGGGGTGGCTGAATTAGCCAGCTGACCATCTCTCCAGCTGTGAGGTTCCCAGGTTGGCTCAGAAAGAAGCTGGAGGCTTACTGTCCCAGTGATTGCTGGGCAGAATTCTCCCCAGCTCTCATCTCCCCTCAGCCTCACATTAACCACGCCATGCAGTGGCCTGGCTGGATGTGCCCAGGGCATGTGTGTATGAGCACTGGACAAGGCACGAATGCAGGCTATTTACATACAGATGATTGAGCTGTGTGCTCTTGATAACTTACCTCCCCCTCGACTCTCAGTTTTCTCATTTGTAACCTAAGGGGGCTGGCATTAGGTGGACTTGGAGTTCTTACAAACTCTGTTAGGGGTAGAGAAGGAGGAGACTATCCCAGGCATAAGAGTGTCCCCTCCAGGCTCCAAGAAGGCTCTCTGTAGAAGGGGGAAGTCCATGAGTAATGTGAAGGAATGGAGAGGAGTGGCGGGGTAGGCTGGGGCAGGGAAGGAAGAGGAGAGTGGTGTGGGGCAGGTTTGTATCTAAAAGCTGAATAGGGGCTGGCCTGGGAATCAAGTGTAGCCACAAGAAGAGAGGGTGGGAATTAGGATGGTGAGAAAAGCAAAGGGGTGGGTGTGGATGTCCAGGGCTTCAGGTCATACGGGAGAGGTGATGCCCTCCGTGTGGGGAAGTCAGTAGACTCCCAGGGAGTCAGGAGCTACGATGCAGTGTGAGAGCCAGGCGGACCTGTGCAGGCTGGGAGGAGGAGATCCTAGGTCAAGTGCCCAGGCCAGGACTTGACCAGGGACCACTGAACCAAAGTAGCCTCAAAGACGTGGCTTGGAGTGCGGGGAGAGGCTGTGCTGTGGAGGGCCTCGACCATCCCTGCTAAATCTCCTCCAAGCCTGTGCCCTCTGAGGACCTTGTCCTCTGAGGTTTGCTGGAATTTCCAAGAGGGCAGGGGCACCCTCTCTGAAGAACTTGGGTGTTTGCAAACCCCTTCTCAGGAAAGGAAAAGTATCTTTCCACCAAAAAGCTCAGAGAGCCGTGGAGCTTGTGTGTCTGTGGGGATGCATGCATGTGTCTGTGTAGGGTAAGGGGATATGCATGGACTGGGGTGGGCTTGGATGGGAATGTGTGGGTGGGGGGCCCTGTGCAGGAAGGGGGTTGCCGCTGAGACCTTGTGGGACTTGGGCACACCTGCCAGAGCTCTGTCCTCAGCTCTAAGGAGAGGAGGAGCCTAGGAAAGGCAGAAAACCACAGCGAGATGGGGCAGCCAGAGGAGGATGAACATGCTGACAAGGAAGAAGAATCTTTCCTCGGTTACAGATCTTATGAAAGAGAACAAAGGAGCAGGGAGGAGGCACAGCAGAGAGAGAGAGAGAGGGAGGGAGGGAGGGAGGAGAGGGAGAGGAGAGAGGGAGGGAGAGCATGCAGAAGTCAAATGGAGGAGGACAGGGGACAAGGGAACGCAGGAGAATGGCAGAGACAGAGGGAGCTTGACCGGAGGAGAGCCTGGCTCAGCTGGGAAATGGCAGTGTACCTGCGCTGAGCCTGCCTGAGGCCTGTGGCTGGGGAGGAAGATGGGGTCCTAACCCTTGGGGTCGTCAATCAGTCCGGTGGAGGAACAGGTGCAACCACAGTTAGTTTCACTGTGATAGAAAGGTCAGCATATGGGGCTCTGAGAGCAGAGACCGGGAAGCTGCTGATTTTGCCTGTGGGCTCAGAGAAGGCCCAAGGGGGAAATGAGCAAGAGACAGATACACGTCTAGTACAGTGAGAGGGAGTCTGGCAGGTAGCAATCTCTTCTGAGGGACCAGGGAAGGCCAAGCTCTGTGCTAGAGACCTTGGCCCAGGAGATAACTATTGATCACAAAGCCTCTTCAGAGAAGCTTCCCCTGACCCCTCAGTGAAGGAAATCAATCACCCCTGCCCTGATGGTCCCACGCAGTGAACCCCTACATATTCAGCTTTCTCTTTGATGATATGGTCCAAACTATATCATGCCCAGTGCCAGGTATTCCACTGCCACTCAATAGATGCGTCATGAATAAATACATTAAAAAGAAATAAATGAATAAATAAATAACTGAACGAGCAGGAACCCTTGGAAGAAGATGATATATTTTTTTCCATTTTATTGATGAGGAAGTTAATGTTCTCCGTCAGCTGTGAGAGGATTTAAAACCAAAGTCTTAGCATCCCTGGACTTGAACAATCCTTTTAATGTTATAGGTTTGCTTTATTTTTATTAGCGTCCATGCTGGTCAACATAAAATAATTATAAATTCAAGATTATAAGTGAAAATCACAACCATTATAATTTTTTTTAAAGTGTAAGAGGCTCATAGTCTATATATACCATCTTCAAAGGTTTTGTCTGGGAATATTAAAGAACTAATCCTGTCATGCAATGGAAAGGGCTTTAATAAGAAGGGAAAGGGAAAAAAAAGAAAATAGTGGGAGTGGGGAGGGACAGGAATGTAGGAGCTGCGGAGAAACCCCGTGAAAAATGGAGGCAAAGTAAACCTAGGGAAGGAGGGATTTCCAAACAGATCAGAACCAGGTATGGAGGTTGGGGGCCCCCTTCTCCTCTAGCGATGCAGCAGAGAACACTGTCTGGTCTGTGCAGCCCCTGAGTGGTCTAATTTCTAAAGCCTCCAACACGGCAGCCAGCTTTGGACCAGGCACGGGCAGGGAACTGATTTCCATCTCTGCCATCCTTTTAGGTAGCTGCTATACAGTCCAGAAAACTGTGCTTCCGTCAGAGCCAGCCCAGTTCTTCCCGGCTCCACTGTCCACCCCAGCTTGTAGATGAGTAATGGGTCAGATGGGCCCAGCACCTCCCTTCCCACCTCTCTATACTCCGCCTTCCCCTCCTCCCCTCCCCTGAGTCTGGAGTCGCCATACAGGGAGAGTGGGTAAGGCAGGGCACAATTTGTCTTTGTGTAATTATCTGTCAGATACAGCTTGTAAAACCTCAGCCACCTCCCCTCAACCATGCAAGAAAATAAATTATACACATGCACACAGAGACACCGACGGCACGACCCTCCTTGCCACCCCCAGCCAGCTTGGTGAGCAACACTCTTCTCAGGGGAGCCCAGAGCTGCCGCTACCTGCACTGCAGCCGCCACCCACCGTCCCCTCTTCCTGGACCTGACACTTAGGCTTTCAGTCTTCTCAGAGTTCCTTGCTGGGGACCAGGGGGAAGTCCATTTCGCTTCTCAGGGGTCACGAAGAGGGAATACAAACAAAATTCTTGGCCATTTCTGACAAGAGGAGTTGGAGAGGAAAGGCCTCAGAGTTGCGTATAATTTCTAAAAAGGACTGTAATTCAACCACAAATGCAAGTGTCCAGACCCTTCTCTGTATCAGTGATGACAGTCACTTTTTATTATATTTTTCGCGCGTTCCAGGCACCATGAGAAGCTTTTAACTTGCATTTTCTCATTGAATCTGCACAACAACCTTATGCAGTGCGTGCTTTTACCGTCATAGTGGTGATGAGGACTCGGAGACTAAGAGAAGTTGAGTGACTTGCCCCCAGTCACACAGCTGATGGTGCCAGGATTTCATCCCAGCTCTTTCCCATTACGGGATGGTGCTCCCGGGAGGAGTGTGAGGTCCAGCCTTTGCCCCCCGGGGCGCGGGGGGGCGGGGGGGGGGGGGCAGGTATTAGGGGCTGTTGCTCACTAGTGGTGTGAGGTGAATATATGTATTGAGAAGTTGTGCACCCACAAAACAATCATGCATAATGTGCAAATTCCCATACATCACCCCTCCAGCAACACCCTACATTGCTGTGACCCCTGTCACAGATCATGAAAGAACAGCATCAGACTATCACCACTAACTATGGTTACAGCTTACATTTGATAGATTTTTTCCATGCACCCCCTATCATTAACACCATGCATCAGTACTGTACACGTGCTACAGTTAATGAGAGAACTGGTGGAAGCATTTGTTTCTTCCTCTTTAAAATATGCATAATATGGCCATCCTCTCTGCATTCTTGTGAGGATTAAATGAGCCGAAGCTCTTGGCATTCATAGGGGGTCTCCTCTCAGCCATCCCTCCGGTCTCTCTGCCCACAGAGGTCCTTGGTGCAAGGAGCATAGTTGGGCACAGAAGCCCTGGAGGGACACAAGGACCACCTCCGGCCTGGGATCCCTATCTTTTCTGTGCCAAGGACCCCTCTGGCAATCTGGTGAGGTCTATGGATTCCCCAGAATGTTTTCAGATGCATAAACTGAAATATGTAGGACACAAAGGAAACCGATTTCACTGAAATCCAGTTATTGAAAGAAAACACAATCTGTGACAGTAATATACCTACTTCAACAATACGTTCAATAACAAGGCCTAGTGGCGGATCTAATAACTACCATCATTTCCAAGTTGTGATGCATGTAAACGATGTTTTGAGAGACCTGCAAGGATGTGTAAACACCTTGATTTCTAGTGGGGACAGACACACAGGTGCTGCTAATATCATTGGGGCTTGTAATGGAAAGAAATACTAAATCCAGTTAGAGGTTAGTGAAAATAAAAATTTAGTCTCTTCCCCCTCCCCAATCCAAGTTCTCAAATCTCCATGGAGAGAAATCTATCCAGAATTAAGAGTAGAAGCAATTGGCTGAAATACACATTAATGTGAATTAAAGCAATTTAGGGGTGGATACTTGGGGTGATCGTATAAAGCCTTCCTTCAGACAGAGCAGGGTTGATAGCACTTGGGCTTTTTTTTTTTTTTTTAAAGATTTTATGTATTTCTCCCCTCTCCCTCATCCCCGCCCCTCCCCCATCCCCCATCCCCCCATCCCCTCCCCCCATCTCCTCCCCCTGTTGTTTTGCACTCACTGTCTGCTCTCTGTGTCCATTCGCTGTGTGTTCTTCTGTGTCTGCTTGTCTTCTCTTTAGGTGGCACCGGGAACCGATCCTGGGACCTTCCGGAGTGGGTTAGAGGTGCTCAATCTCGCACGCCACCTCAGCTCCCCGGTCTGCTGTGTCTCTTATTGCCTCTTCTCTGTGTCTCTTTTTGTTGCATCCACTTGCTGCGCCAGCTCTCCACTCAGGCCAGCACTCTGAGTGGGCCAGCTTGCCTTCACCAGGAGGCCCCGGGAATCGAACCCTGGACCTCCCATATGGTAGACGGGAGCGCAATCACTTGAGCCACATCTGCTTCCTGCACATGGGCTTTTTATTTTCTCTTGGATCTACCCAGGAGGGCTTTCTGGTATATACAGCTGTTTTTACCAATGAGGTAACCCAAAACCAGAGCAGCTTCACCTGGACCATGATCCCACGTGATCTCCGCCTCACTGAGCTGGGTGTCCCAGGGTCCCCGTTTTCATCTGCTCTCCAGGTGAACTCAGCCCCATTGTTGAGCACACTGTGCTCTTGGCTCTGTGAGGCTCCCTGCAGCACAAATGAAGCTTGGGGGGTGGGGTGGCAGGAGGGAGTAGTGCTCAGAGGAGCTGTGGCAGCCCCTGCCAGCTGAAGAGAAGGGTTGATTCGCCATTAAGTTGGGACAAGAAAAAGCTGTTGGTATTTACTGGGTGAGGAAGCAGGTCCAGAGGCAATCTTTGCTCTCCTCTTAGCAGGCTGGATAAACTGGGCCACACAAAGTCTTTGGTGACTGGAGGTGCCCACATAATCTTACTGGTAGTGGAGGTGGAGGGGGCCCTTTTGCCTCCACAGTCTTCTGGGTTTCTGCAGTGGAAAAATGCAAACCTTAGACTCAGAGGATCTGGCTGTGCCCCTGGCTTTGCTTCTTTGAGCCTGCATCCTCAATTAGGAAAGAAGACTGAGCTTCCTCGTTTTCTGGTAAAGTCGGGGGGATACTGTAGGTAAAATCACTTTGTAAAGTTTAAAGTGTGAATAGACTTTTCCAAGACTTTGCTGTCATGGAAGCATCCAAGAACTGTTTGTTTGTTTGTTTGTTTGTTGTCCTCCTGAGCCAGCTCTGCTGTTCTACTCCTGGGGGCATGCTGGCCCCTGGTGGTGAGAGAGGTAAGCTGCAGGCGCACTGACAGATTTCTGGGATCTTCAGCTGTTTACCAACATGCCTCTTACAGGGGAGCATGGAGACCTGGGAGGACTGACGCTCGCGGTTCCATGACCTTAACTCAGGGATCTGCCCCAGGCACAGGTGGGGACTTTGTGCACTCGGATGTCGGCTTCCAGCAGCAAATCATCTCCAGACATCCTGACTTAGCTCTCTGAGCCCCAGAGAGAGGCTGGGGCATTCAGGGGAATCAGGAAAGCCAAGAACAGCCCTAAGAAAATGTTGGAAAGACACTGGTTCAGGAAACATGATACCTGACCTTACTCAGTCACACGATGAAACCTTGAACAGGCATTTTACATTCATTATTTTATTTAAGACTCAAACTATCCTGAGATAAATAATATACTCATTTTACAGATAAGGAAGTGGAAGCTTAGAGTATAAATCAGTGGTTCTCAAACTTTTTAGTTGTGATAGAAATTATGGAGGGCCACTAAAGAGCTTTTGTTTACGTGGGCTATAGTTACCAATATTTACCATATTAGGAATTAACACTGCACTTAAAGTATTAATTCATAGAAAAATATTATATGATATAAATAACATTTAGAGAAAAGAGTGGCATTGTTTTATATTTTTGCAAATTTCTTTAATACTTGGCTTACTAGAAGATACATCATGGAGCCTTTCTTTTTTTTTTTTTATCCAATAAGTATTTAATATCCATGATATATAGAGACCATACAACTCAACAATTAAAAGACAAACTACCCCATTAAAAATGGGCAAAACACTTGAAAAGACAGCTGTTCAAAGAGGAAATACAAATGGCAAAGAAACACATGAAAATGTTCAAAATCACTAGCGATTAGGGAAATGCAAATAAAAACTACAATAAGACATCATTTCACACCTATTAGCCTGGCTGCTATTGAAATGTCAGAAAACTAAATGGTGGAGGGATGTGGAGATATAAGAACAAGTAGCCTTTCAAAAACAAACTATTGTACACTTACGAGAAAAATGAGGATGAAAAAGGGAAAATAGCATTTTAATATTTTTATGAAAATGGTTTCCATCTTGTATAACCCTTAAAGGGTCTTAGGAAATCCCCAGGGGTCCCAGAACCACACTTTGAGAACTGCTGGCTTAAATGAATTGTCTGTGGACACTCAGCCAGTACGAAGAGGTGCAGCCGGGATTCCACCCCAGGCTTGGGTGGCCTCCCAGCACATACCAGGACCCACTCCTCCATGCCGCCTCCTCACCCTGTCTGCGCATCAGGGGCCCCCTCTGAAAACTGGGTGGAACTCTGGATGGCCCAAGGGCCTCCTGGCTCTGACACTTCCTGACGCTGTCTGGATGAGGGCAGCTCTGGAGAGCTCTGGTTCTCGGCCTGCTGCCCACTTTGGGACTCCGTGGCCTGGCCTTTGAGCTTCAGTGACCTGTAACAGTCAAAGAGAGGAGGTAAAGGAACAGGGAAAGACCAGTAGGGGTCTCCTTCCTTTCTCACATCCTCACAAGAAGACAGCTCTGTGAGTCCCAAACTTTTCTAAGAAGATAGGTGTCGCACCCCACTCCACCGGGGGCATCACCTAGCTCAGTCCCTAACACAGCCAGTCAGCCCTCAGGTCTGGGAGGACAGGAGTGGGCAGAGGGCCCCATACCTATTACCTGCTTTTAGACAAAGTTCTGAAGATGGGCTCCTCCGAATTCCACTCCACTACCTCCTCCACAGGCATCCTTTGAAAACTACTGAACGGAGAAAGGAAAAGGGCCTTTCAGGTGGAAGGAATGTGGGGAAATTCTATTATTTAACTAGCATTTTAACTGGTCTTCTTGACTCAGCCCCTCCCTGCTCTTATTCATCCTGCACATTGTCATGCAAGATTAATCTTGAACGTTGATGTCACTTGTCATTACCCTTCTTAAAAGCCTTCTCTGAGCAGATCTTCCAACCGTGGAGGGTGAGGTGCAGCCGCGACGATGGGTCGCGAATTTGGGAACCTGACGCGGATGCGGCATGTGATCACCTACAGCTTGTCACCCTTCGAGCAGCGCGCCTTCCTGCACTACGTCAGCAAGGGCATCCCGAACGTGCTGCGCCGCACTCGGGCGTCCATCCTTCGCGTCATGCCGCCATTTGTAGCATTTTATCTTATCTACACATGGGGGAACCAGGAGTTTGAGAATTCCAAGAGGAAGAATCCAGCTGCCTATAAAAATGGCAAATGAGGGAAGCGGCTGTGGCTCAATCAGTAGGGCTCCCGTTTACCATATGGGAGGCCCCGGGTTCGGTTCCCGGGGCCTCCTGGTGAAGGCAAGCCCGCCACGCACGGCATGGTTAGCTAACCCAGCGAGCACAAGCAGCAAGGGGTGGGGTAAATGAATAAATAAATAAAAATAAAATCTTTAAAAAAAAAAAAAAAAAAAAAGGCAAATGAGCAACTCACCTGGATGATGTACCTATCTGTGAAAGACCCTTCTTGGGGAGAGAAAAATCTGCATTGTAGTGTCTTGAAGACACAATAAACTTATTATGGGCTGCAAAAAAAAAAAAAAAAAAAGCCTTTTCTGGTTTCCTCTTGGCACAAACTGAACATCCTAGCCTGCCATTCAGGGCCCTTCACCATTGGCTGCTACTATTTTCTAAACCCGATGTCTCACTGCTGCTCTCCAGGCATTATGCAGCTAGCTCACTTCTCATGCCTCACGTACTCCCTTCTGCTCTTAAGTCCAGGCTGTTCATTGTCCTAACTTTTCACCTACTTCAGGAAGCCCTCCCTGATTTTTCCAGCCCACAGAGGCACTGTGGCTTCAGAATTCCTGGAGCATTCCCTTAGCATCCCAGCCTTGGCCTTCCTCAGAAGCCTCCTGGGATTCTTATTGGCCAGGAGGAAGTCTTTAGTCACATGTCACTGGATGCTCCTTGAAGGATGGAGCGGTGTCTTACTCCTTTTTGCGGCTTCTCCCCTTGGGCTCTGTTACCCACCGGATGCTCTATGGGGGTCGGTACTTGTTGCTGTGGTCCCTATGGGTGCAGAACTGGCGCTGAGGGCAGACCCTTCCGGGGGAGCTGTGGAGAAGCCGTGGAGGAGACACATAGACGCAGGGCCCTGCAGCCAGAGGAGTCACTGCCCCCCCCCAAAGAGAACAACACAAACTCATGCCAGCTGCCATTTTAGAACAAAAGATTTCTGAGAGGAGAAGAGCTTCCTCAAAGCAGGGGTTGTCTTACTCCATGACGACGGCAGGAGGCAGAGTGAGAGAGGAAAGATATTCCCGGTTCTGCTGAGACTTCAGGAAAATAATCCGTCTCTCTGTCTGAGGCTCTGATCCTCAAATATCTTTCTAGGAGAGAGTTTGCCTTTTTTGTGGCATAGTTAGGCGGAATAGAGATACTGTACGTTAACAGTCAGCATGTATTTGATGATCGGTATATAATACATGTTTTAAAAATTCCCGAATTCTCAACCTAGGAGTTCTTCTGGAAAAGAGATCTCCGTAATTGTGGGTGACTTGATTTTATAGTCCTTTATGGAGTTAGAGGGAGGGACGAAATGGCCTTCCAGCTATCCGAGTGTGTGAGAGAAACGGTGCGACAAGGACCAGCTTTCCTGATCCTTTGCTGCCATCCAGTGGCCATGTGCTTATAATGTAGTCTGCCTGGTTTGTCATCAAGTCCAAAATGAAGATGGAAGTGAGAGACGTTTGGGGCCACTTTCTGCTACACTGCACCCAGGAGGCTGGGGTGTAAGGAGGAGCTAGAGGATGGAAGAAAATGGCTCTGGGTTCCATGGGAGGAGGGTGATCTATAGTCCCTGGGAAGTACGGAGCAACTTGGCTTTGGAGTCTTACAATACATGGATGTAACCATTAAATCCAGGAATGTGCAAACTGGAAGGCACTTTAGAGAACTGCCCCCACCCCACCTCTACTGCCCCGTCCCTTAGCATTATTATTGCCCATCAGCGTTTGGTGCCATCTGAGCCCACCTACCTCTCCAGCCTTGCATGGCTCCATTCTTGTGCTCTCTCTCAGTGTTCCAGAAACACTGGCTCCCTTTCTATTCCTTCAGTTACAGGGCCGTGTGGGCTCCCCAGGACTGTTGCAACAAAGTCTTATACCACCCCATGGCAGCTTAAAACAACAAAATCTTGTCTTAAAGCCCTGAAAGTTAGAAGTCTGAAATCAAGGTGTCAGTGGGGCCATGTAGGAAGACTCTTTACTTGCCTCTTGTAGTGTCTGGGGTTGGCCGGCACCTTTTGGCATTCCTTGGCTTGTAGATGTGTCATCCTCATCTCTTCCTCCTCCTTCTTCACATGGCCTTCTTTCCCCAGTGTGCTTGGTCTATGTTCAAATTTCCTCTCTTAATAAGGACACCAGTCATATTGGATTAGGGCTCACCCTAGTCCAGTTTGGCCTCATATTAACTAATCACATCTTCAAAGAACCTATTTCCAAATATGGTAACATTCACAGGACTGGGGGGGCGGGTGGCAGTGTAGGACTTGAACATATCTTTTTGGGTGATACAGTTCAGCTCATAATAAAGTAAAGGCCTTTGCATGTGCCAGTCTATCTAGGATGCATGCTGCTTCTCCCCCCACTGCTCACCTGTTTAGCTTCTACCCATTCTTCAGTTCTTAGCCCAAGCATTACTTCCTCAGGGAAGCCTTCTCCAGTTCAGGTCAGGATCCCAACATTCCTTTTTCAGAACACTTTTCTTAGTTGATAATTAAGCATTCATCTATGTGATTATTTCATTGACCTCCCCTCCCCCCACTGTATAGGCCCTAGGAGAAAGATGATGGGGCCCCTTTCTGCTACTCTGCACCCAGGACAGGGCCTGAGAGAGAAGAGTTCAACAAATATCTGTTGGATGAATAGAGGTGTTTGCAAGATAGGAAAGAAAGATTTGAAGAGTATTAGGAGTGCTGGGGATCTTTCTGCCAACTCCAAGGCATACACAAACCTTTTGTGTAATTCTGCCAAGACAAAGAGATGCATGGAAACCATACTCACTCTTCTCAAGACACTGTTCCTTACTCAGTCTCTTACCTCACTCCCCACTTCCCAAACAGGCATGCTGGATTGAGAAGGGGTTGCCAACCAGCCTCTGATGATGGCGACCCAACGTGCCAGATGTGAGAGGCCACCTGTGGTCTGTCTCTGCTGAAGCTGGCCAACCACAAAACAAACAAAACATCAATAGCAGCAGGCACTCGAAGAGGTGGGTTGGAGCCCTGAGCAGAGCCCTGGCCATTCTCCTTGGGTCTGGTAGTGTCACAGCCTCTCTTCAGTACCAAGGAATCAAAGCTCCATGGGTAAAACTGGATGAGAAAGGCTGACCCATGGATTTGAAGGGCAGAGGGCACGACCCAGATGGCAGGGGGCTTCTTAGAATAGGCTAAGCACAGTCCCATAAGTCTACAGAATGGGAAATGCCTCTGAGGGAAGGGTTCTTGGCTTGAGACTTCCAGAGTCAAGTGCATGTGAGTGGCAGAAGCAAGGGGCTACCTGAGATGGTGCTTCTAGAAGGAAAGATTAACAAGGAGGTTGGGCATGGAGGTTTTCCTCCTAGAAAAATACTCATTCCTTCCATGCAAATGGTTAAATGCATGCTAGGGTGAACCAAGCCTAATTGAATGGGAATTTTTTTTTTCCAAAAAGCTTTCCTTTTATATATATATAAAGATTTATTTATTTTTTTTTTTTTTACTTTATCCACTTTAAACCCCCCCTTCCTTTTATTTATTTATTTATTTATTTATTTAATTTTTTTTTTTTCTTTTACCAGGAGGTCCTGGGGATCGAACCCGGGTCCCTCCATATGGGAGACGGACGCCCAACCAGTTGAGCCACATCCGACCCCCTTCCCCCCCTTCCTTTTATATTTAACTTGTATTTCATTTGAAAAATAAGTTAATTTGCTCCAAATCCAGAAAAGACAAAAAAGAAAAAATTATCATTTTAGAGGATGATATTTTACAAATTTGCCAACCAACAAAGTTGGGGTGAGGATGGGGTAGAAGTGGAAAGAAAAGTCCTGGTACTGCAAATCATTTTAAGAAGACATATTCTTTATTTCCAGCATTAAGTGAAGAGGAGTTTACTTAGAATTCAGCATAGGGCAAATTGTCCCATTTCAAGGCTCTTCTGGAATTTGCTTCTAGTATAGCTTCATTATATGGTTTGAGATACCAATAGTTCCCAATAATTTCAATACCTCACAAACAATATATGCCCAATCTAGAAAGGAAAACTTGGGCTTTGCAATCAATTTTTAATTCTCCATGTTTTGTTCCTTTCCTGTGTTAATGTAGAAATCAAGAGCCATTTATAATTTGTTTGAAGATCCAGAGAGAGAAGACACTCAAACTCAGAAACCTGGACAAATCTAAGAATGACAAGATGAGTGAGGATTATAATGGAGATGGTAGTAGAGGAGGGAGATGGGGCTTGAGGGGAAAGTCTGTCACTGGAAGCACTGGGTGACTACGGCAGCTCTTTCTCCCCAGGCTCTAGTTCAGGGGTTCTTAACAAGAGGTCCATGAGCTTGAACTGAAATTCAGAAAAACATTATTCTTGTGGGGACATGTTGGTGTGGGTGTGATATATTTATTAAATAATACACAGTATAGTGTAGACTTAGTAAGTGGTCCTTGGTTTTCATCTGACTGGTAAAGGGGTCCATGGAACAAAAACGGTTAAGAACCCCTGCTCTAGGCTCTAAGACAGCTCCAAGATGGCTCTGCCATGTCACCTCAATGCAGGCTCCACCAAGAGACATAGATCTTCATGCCAGCAGTGTTGCCTCCTTTCCTGTGCCTGACTCTGCTATCATTGCTTTTTGCTTTTGGTTATTTTCCAGACCAGGATGGGTAGAGTGACCAGAGTCATCAGGAGTGCAAAGAAGAGACCTTTTACTACGTAAGCAGGGCTAGGTATGGCAGTGGTGAGTGAACCCTTATCACATAAAAAGGCTAGAAGTTGTGGGGAAGACATAGGTTTTGAAAAGAGAGCTGAGATATATGGTGTAAGCAGATGGCTCACACAGCCAAAAGAGTTGGGCTTGTTCTTTGTTATAGGCTAGAATGGGTGTGGAGTTGTGGCTACACATCTACTGATTCTGCTCCTCACATGGGGCCATTTCCCTTTGGATGTAACTGAGCAGGCAAAGAAGTTTAGTCAGCAAAGCTAAACAATGCAAACAGTCCTGAAATGATAGTTCAATTGACAAATTGCCTGGGTGGTGAACAACTTCTGAGGCTTTATGGTGTCACTTGAAGGTGAAATTCCAGTCCACAAATCTCTGCCCTCTGAGTACCACTTTGCACCATATATGACCTCCAGATTAGAAATTTGAATTCCTCAACAGCCTGTGAAAATGCTTTTTCAATCCTCTTTTTTAAATTTTGAAATAATTAAAGATATATAGAAAGTTACAAAGATAATACAGGTAGGTCTCATGTATCCTCCACCCAGTTCCCCCCCAGTGGTAATAGTACAAAATAGAAACCAATAGATTGACATTGGTTCAATATTGTTTGTAGTTGTATGCCATTTTACTGCATATGTAGATTACTGCCACAATCAAGATACAGAACTATTTCATCACCACAAAGATCTACTGGTGTCAACATTTTACCAATATTAGAAGTGTAGAAACCTTCCCTCCTCTCACTTCCCTTTACCCTACCTCATTTATAATATAGCTTTTTTAACTATTAACTCAATATACATTGAGACCAACATTAGACAACATTATACTTTTAGCTTCAACTGGCAAACATAATTTAGAAAACTCAAAGGAGAAGGAAAGTCTATTTATCCATATTTTTTCTCTTTCCATTGTTCTTCCTTCCTGATGTACCAAAATTCCTTCTATCATTTCCTTTAAGAATTTCCTTTAGCCTTCATTTAGGGTAGGCCTGCTGGCAACAAATTCTCTTAGTTTTCCTTCATGTGAGGCTGTTTTTATTCCTTTTTCATTCCTGAAAGATAATTTCACCTGATATAGAAATTAAAGTTGACAGTTCTTTTCTTTCAACACTTGAAAAATGTTGTGCTACTTCCTTTGTGCCTCTATAGTTTCTGATGAGAGATGCCATTCAAATAATTTCCCTCCTAAAAAGTGTTGTTTCTCTCTGGCTGCTTTCAAGAGTTTCTCTTAATCTTTAGTTTTCTAAAATTTTATTATGATGTATATTGGCATGGGTTTCCTTGGGATTACCCTGTTTGGAGTTTGCTTAGCTTCCTGAATCTATAGGTTTATGTCTTTTGACAAATTTGAGAAATTTTCAGCCATTATTTATTTGAATACTTTTTCAGCCTCACCTTTCTTCTTTCCTTCTGAGATTCCAATAACATGGCTGTTAGATTTATTTTTATTTTTTAATTTTCTTTATAGTCCCACAGGTCCCTCGGGTTCTGTTTTTTTTTTTTGTTTTTTTTTGTCATCCCCCACCCCCACCCCTCCAGTCCATTTTCTCTCTGTTGTTCAGATTGGGTCCTTTATATTGTTCAGTCTTCAAGTCCACTGATTCTTTCCTCTGTCCCCTCTATTTTGCTATTAAACCCATCTACTGAGATTATAATTTTGGTTATTGTATTTTTCCGTTCTAAAGTTTCTATTTGGTTCTTCTTTATATCTTCTATTTCTTTGTTGAGTTTTTCTATTTTTAATTTGTTTCAAGTGTGTTCATATTTGCTTATTGAAGCATTTTCATGATTCTTTAAAATCCTGGTCAGATTATATCAATATCTGTATCATCTTGGTGTTGGCATCTGTTGATTTTCTCTTCTTATTCAAGCTGAAATTTTCCTGGTTCTTGGTATGATGCATGATTTTACTGCATACATAAAATGTGTATTATGTTGTGAGTCTTTGGATCTTTTAAAAAGTCTTCTGTTTTAGCAGGCTTCTTCTGACACCAGGCTTTTGGGGGAAGGGAGGGGCTACCTTGCTAATGCCAGGAGGGGGTGAAGGTCCAGGTTCTTCACTAAGTCTCCTTTGACACCCTGAGTGGGCACCTCTTTACTGCTGGTAAGCACCTGGGACTTTTGCTCCCTGCACCTTTTTCCCTCCTCAAAATATCTAGTACTCTACTTTCAGGGTGAAGATTGAGCTTTAGGCACCAAGAGAAAAGTCCAGCCCTCAAAGATGATGTTCTCTCACAAGTCAAAGTTCACATGATTCCTCAGTAAAGATGGCTATGGGCTTCAAAATCAGTAAAGAGAATGTGGGTTCTTTCCCTTCATCACTCTTCTTTTCCCTGTTTTTCCCAGAGTTCAGCTCTGACCCCAAAGCTTTTCTACTTACCATCAACATGGAAACTTGGTTCTTCACATGGGTATATTCCCCTCTTTTGTGCATAATCCTGTTCCTCAAAACTGCCTGTGGCCGTTGGGCAGTTTGATGTAATTATGAATTCTAAAAATATAATTGGATCATGCTTGTAAACTGATCTGCTAATCTGGGCATGATTAAGTTATGATTAGGGCGTTGACTGGGCCATGTCAGTAGGGTGTTGAGCCCCACCCCTTGGTGGGTGGGGAATCGAATATAAAAGGCAAGGCAAAGAACAGAGTTGAAGCAATTTTTGAGAAGCAGTTTTGATATTGGAAAGAAGGCCCCAGGAGAAGAGAAGAGAGCCGTTCGCCTGATCGCCCACAGCTGACCTTGTGGAGGAAACAGGAGCTAAGCCCGGAGAGAAACGCAGCTCTGGGAAGAGAGGAACCCAAGAAGCCTCAACCCTGGCAAACGTTGGCAGCTGCCTTGCTCTAACACGTGGCAATGGACTGTGGTGAGAGAAGAAACTAAACGCTTTATGGCCTGGTATCTGTGGATTTCTACCCCAAATAAATACCCTTTGTAAAGACCAACCCATTTTTGGTATTTCACATTAGCACCCCTTTGGCTGACTAATACACTGCCCTTCTGTGAAAGAGGCCTGTGGGGCTCAAGGGGCCTGGTCAGTCACCCAGGCCCCAATAAAGCTCTGTATATCTCAGGATGGAGTGGAAAAGTTTCTTTAATAAAGGGCTTTATGTCATTCTAAAAACAAAACAGTAAAAATCTCTACTCCTTGGGATTTTAGGTTCCCTACTAAGTTTCTGTTGACCCTCCCTGTCAGGGAGAAGAAGGGGTGCCCTGTTATCACAGAATAGGGGTGGAAGTTCAGGATCTTCATATGGTCTCTCCTGACACTGTGGGGATGGTGGTGGTCATTACCTCTGGGCAGGGATGAAAGTCCCAGCTTCCCATTCAGTCTTCTCTGATACCACCCTGGCAAGGGGCTTGAGATGGGAAGGAGAGCCTCACTACAGCTAGGAGGTGAAATTCTAGACTTTCCACTTGGCCTTTACTGACAATGGTGAGGGTGGGGCTGCGAGTTTTTCCATGGTGTTTGGCTGGAGTAGAGCAGATTTGTCTAAAAGTTTTCTGTCTTGCTGGATTGCCCTTTTCCTGGTCCTTTATCTACAGAGAGCAGGCTTTTCCAGGACTTTATTTTGTCTTTGTTTCTCCAGCACCCAGTCCAGGATATAGGCAACGAGAAAACACCTTGCCAAGTCAATCCATGGGTGCTGTGCTTCTTAGTTGTTCTACCTTCATTTACCCATCTTTCATAGTCTTCTTATTTTGTTTTATAGATAACATCAATAAATATAAAATAAAATCAAGAGATTTTAACTATATTAGCAGGAAGAAAAGGGAGAAGTTGTCTATTACTTTTTTGTCCAGAACCTCTTTTAACACAACCTGGTGCACTACCAAGATTCAGTATGTGAATCAAGCCACAGGATTTGGAGTCAATGCACCTAGGTTGGCATACAGGTATTAGCAATTCCCTGCTGTGTTACCTTGGTTAATTCATTTACTCTCTCTGAGCCTTCATTTACTCATCAGAAATGGAATTATAGTGATAACACCAAATGTATAGGTTATTATGGGAATGAAATGAACTGATAAAGGTATAATTAAAAAAAAAAAAAAAAAAAAGCTCCTATTTACAATGGCGTCACGCCCACAGGAAAGAGCATGTTTTTCTGGGATACAAACAGCTTCAAACCACCACATATAGTAAGAGATGTAATTAAGCTAAGAATCGTGAGAGGAGATTTTCCTGTATTATCACGGCAGTTCTTGAATACAATCACATGCATCCTTATGAAAGGCAGAGGGTGTTTTGAGAGGGACAGACAGAGGAGAATATAATGTGAAGATGGAGAAGAGAAAGACATGGACATAGTCTAAGGAATGCCAACAGCCACGAGAAGCTGGGAGAGCCAAAGACCAGACTCTTCCGTAGAGCCTCTGAAGGGAGCATAGCCTTAGCAACACCTTGAATTTGGACTTCTGGCCTCCAGAACTGTGAGGGAAAAATTTTTTGTTGTTTTGAACCACCACGTCTGTGGTAGTTTGTTACAGCAGCCCCAGGACATGAATATAGGAGCTTTAGAGATCATCTGGTCCAATGTCTTCACTTAATAGATGAGAAAACTGAGGTGTGAAGAAGGGAAGTGACCAAGGTCACACAGCTATTGGCACAATAAGGAAAGGCCTGGGCTTCTGCTCTCTCCTAGTCCACTAAAACATGTTGAATGTGTATTTTTTTCAAAGAATCTTTATCAACATATAACTCACACTCACATGCCATCCAAATCACCCATTTTGTAGTATAGTCACTGTTGTTCAACCACCACCATCATCTAATTTTAGGGTCTTTCCCCCCCCCCCCCAAAGGAAACCCTGGACCCATTAGCATTCTTGTCTGTGTCTTTTATAGCTCCTTATTTCAGGCATATGTATCTCATCTCCTCAATCAGATTAGGCTTTTCAAGCTCTTATCTTTTCTACTGCTTTCTCATTCCCTAGCCCAATGCTTCAGACAAGGCTGTGGTTTGCTTGGTTATCCCTAACTTCAATTAAATGAGGAGATCAAAGTTCTTTATAACTGGTACCAAGGACTCTGGTGGAGCTCTGGACCTGGTAGTTTTCTGTGTGCTACCACATTAAGTTGCTGACCTGTAGGAAGTGGCCAAGCAGACTCATCATTCCCTGAATCAAGTATCAAAGGTTAAATTGTGCTTCATTTGTTTCTGAGCAGAGCCCAGAAACTGGGTCATGGTGAAGTGCCAGGCAGTTTGAGCTCCCTCCCGTAAATCCAGTGCAAAACCACTGACTCATCCACCACGCTGTTGAGGAAAAGCTAACCAATGGTTGGGATCAGCAGTAATGACCCAGATGGTGGTGTCTGGAAATCCAAATAGAAAAAAGGAAATAAAACATGGCATTAGGGGAACACTTTCTCTACACTCTGGATATTTTCTTTTTTAAATGAACATTCCTGGCCTCTCTCCACTCTGGCATTCACTCCCTTCCCCACTTGGGTCTGCTCCTTTCTGTAAATTTTATAGGGGAACACCCCCCTTAAGTGAGAACCCTATAGCTTTCTTTTTTTTTTTTTTTTTTAAAGATTTTATTTATTAATTTATTTATCCCCCCTTGCTGCTTGTGCTCACTGTGTCCATTTGCTGTGCGTTTTTTTCTGTGTCTGCTTGTCTCCCTTTGTTGGGTCGTCTTGCTGCGTCAGCTCACCGAGCTACGCAGACTGGCTTGCCTTCACCAGGAGGCCCCAGGAATTGAACCCGGGGCCTCCCATATGGTAAACGGGAGCCCAACCAATTGAGCCACATCCGCTTCCCCCTATAGCTTTCTTGATAATTACAATGGAGTAGGTGGCTCAGTCTAATTCTGAACTTTCCTGATAGGAAAATGCCTGGGCGTAAGAATATGCCTGTTAGGAGGAAGCTGTTCCTCCTTCACCCTGTCCCCACCAGCCTGAAGGGGCCCTGGCTGGGCTTACATTAAAGTCTCTCACCCTTTTTAAAAATTTATTTATTTATCCCCTCCCTCCCTCATTGTTTTGTGCTTGCTGTCTGCTCTCTGTGTGTTCTTCTGTGTCTGCTTGTCTTCTCTTTAGGTGGCACCGGGAATTGATCCTGGGACCTTCTGGAGTGGGAGAGAGGCACTCAATCTCTTTGTGCCACTTCATCTCCCTGGTCTGCTGTGTCTCTTTTTGTTGAGTTGTCTTGCTACGCCAGCTCACCGCATGGGCCAGCTTTGCCTTTCACCAGGAGGCCCCAGGAATCAAACCCTGTACCTTCTATATGGTAGACGGAAGCCCAATTGCTTGAGCCACATCTGTTTCCCCCTCACCCTTTTAAGTCAGTTAACAGTTGTTTGGTAAATGAAGGAATGTGGTATCTGGAGGCTAGAGTTATAGTAGGGGAAGCTATAATTTCCTTTCTATTATAGTCAAATGGTGAAAAGGGGGCTCTTACTGGACTGAGTCAGGCTTTAAATCAACTGGGAAAGGAATTCTGGGTTTGTGAGGAATGGAGCAAAAAGGTAAAAGCTATACCCCATGCCTGGCTCTCTTACAATTATCCTCTTTCAGGCTTTGCAAAAGCTTACAGGGTAGATTGACCAAATAGAACAGATTTATAAAAGTGCAGATTATAATATAGCACTTTAGATGTTGTGAAGGGGTTCTGTAAGCAAAATCTGACCTGTGGCTATGGGAGCAGAGGTTCTCAGAGAGGTGGGGGCAGAAGGGGAAGTGGCGTATCAGCAGGATCCTAGGCTCTTTCCAAACACATTGGCCCCTCTTCTCCACAGCCATATGAATAATTTGTTTATATATTTAGCCAATAAATATTGAGTGATTTCTGTGTGCAAGCAGGTGCTAAGAGTACAAAGAGGAACAAAACTGACACTGTCCCAGCCCTCTTGGGTCATTTTTTTTTTTTTTAAGATTTGTTTATTTATTTCTCCCCACCCCCTCGTTGTTTGCACTTGTTGTGTCTGTTTTCCTTTAAGAAGCACTGGGAATTGAACCCTGGACCTCCCATGTGGGAGGGAGGCACCTAATCATTTGAGCTACCTCCACTCCCTGCTTTGTTGTATCTCTCATTATGTTTTCCTCTGTGTGTCTCTTGTTGCATCATCTTGTTGCGTCATTTTGTTGCATCAGCTCGCCATTCCAACCCGTTGCTTGCTGTCTTGCTCGTCTTCTTTAGGAGGCACCGGAAACTGAACCCGGACCTTCCATGTGATAGGCGGGAGCTCAATAACTTGAGCCACATCTGCTTCCCCCTCTTGGGTTTTGTGGGGAAGACAAACTATCAAGAGTCATTTAAAACATAATGTAGGGAAGCAGATGTGGCTCAAGCAATTGAACTTCCGCCTACCCATGAGAGGTCCTGGGTTCAGTTCCTGGTGCCTCCTGGAGAAGACGAGCAAGACAGCAAGCTGGCATGACGGGCTGGTGTGGCAAGCTGACGCAACAAGCTGACAAAACAACAAGGGGGTGGGATGGAGTAAATAAATAAAAATAAAATCTTAAAACAAACAAACATAATGTAGTAAGTAAAATGATGAGGGAGGCACAGTGAGCTTTGCAAGGGATCCATAGATCAGTCTCCTGAATTAGGCTTGGCAAAGTTAGGAGTGCTTCCTGGAAGTAGTGACATCTACCTACAATGAGACCTAACAGATGAGAAGGAGCTAGTCAGAGAAAAGAATGGGAAAGAAAAGAAGGAGTTGGAGTGTCAGGCAAGTGTTCTGGGCAAAGGAGACAGCACTTATGTAGCAGGATGTTACCCTGGTACCCTGGAATTGTCAGTTAGGATCCCAAACAGGTCAAACAGGAACATGTTCCTAATATTCTGGAGTGCCACAAACAACTAGGGGCAACATACTTCAAGGGCTCATTAAGAAGAAGCAATTCAGTTCTACTACCCCAAACCATACCCCAACACCCCAACCTCTGTTTCCCAAAGATACTAATAGAAGACTGGGTGTGGAGATAAAAAGAGAAATGAGATTGAGTCATGTATCACCAGCCATGGGATGGAATGCTGTACCGTTTTTCCTCACCTCCCCCAAGTGAGAGGATCTCCAAGAGATTCACTCATAGAAACTGGTGGGCTGGCAAGAAGGGGAGAATGACATCTCAGTCCCTGGTTGGATATCTGCTTATGTAGAGAGCTTGCTGATCTGTTCTCTGTTACCATTTGAGCAGGGAGAGAAGGTTGACAGTGAAACAGCCCTCATTCCAACCATTTGGTTTAGCAAGTATGTGGGAGCTTACTGTGAGTAAAAAGAATGGTGTGGAAATCAACAGAGCTTGAGCCATCTTGCCGGTTCTCTTCCCAAGTAGCCAAATCAGGGAAGCCTAGTTATACCACCAAGCGCAGGAACTGAAGGGTTGTGGGAAGCAGTTGAGCTGGAACAGATTTCCCATCAGGAAATTGTGCATATAAGAGCTAGTATTTGGGAACCTTTCTAATAGAGAGAAAAGGCAAAAGAGACCCAGTTAAGAAAAAGGACTTTTTTTTGCCATGCCCCTTGTCCTTCCTCCCAGTCCCAACACAGTAAGTAGTTCACATTTGGGAAAGGGAAAGTTCTACTAAAGGACAAAATGCAATTGTTCTCCAAGCCAAGTCCCACCGCTGGAGCCTGGCTGGTGCTGAGGGGAGGGAAGGAGTATAAAAATTGATGTGAGGCTGAAGTTTCAAAGTGGACTATACTTTAGACTGGACTTCTAATAACTTAAGTGAACAGAAACCTACAGGATCTGCCAGGGCAAGATAGGGAGAACTGACACAGTATGGTGAAGCACTGGTTAATACCATTTAAAAATTGTGTTCAACAGTGTTCAGAATGTTCATTCAACTGTTTCTATATGCAAGAAGCCCTTGAGGTAGGATGGATCCTGGTATGTAGAAGGAACTGATAGAATTTGAAAATCGTTGGTTTTAACAACTGAAAAAAAAAAAAGCCATTGATTATACTTTGGCTAGATCATATGATATGTGAATATATCACCATAAAACTGCTTAATAAACAAATAAATAATTGTGCAATAGCCAGAAACACCCCTGCGTGGCGTGAGGTGATGCACCAAAAAGAGGATGCCGCAACCAGATAGGAGAAAAAACAAAACAAAACAAAAAAACAACCCCAGAAATAGCAGCTATGTACTGGAGGAGAAACAGATTGAAAGGGGAGGAATTTCCTTGTTTGTCTGTTTTTTGTTTATTATTATTGAAATAATGAAAACGCTTTAATAATGTTTGAAGTGGTGAATGTAAAACTACGTAATTATACCAAATACCATTGATTGTACAGTCTGGATAAAGTGTATGCTTTATTAATATTTATCAATAAAATTGATTTGTTTACAAAAAAAAAAAAAAAAATCGTTTGAACAGAGATTGAGAGAAAGAAGGCTGAAGAGTAAGAAGAGGCCAGGCGACGAAAGCCTTAAGATGTTTGGACTTTATTCTGAGGGCAAAGGGAAACCAGTGAAATCTGATTGGGGATTGGATACTGGAGACAGGGAAATCAGAGAGAAGGCTTTTTGGAATCATCTAAGCAAGAGTTGATGGTGATCTGTGAATGGCAGTGGGAATGGAGAAAAAGGAACAGATGGGAAGATATTTAGGTGGAGAATTATCAGGAATTGCTAATGAGGATGAGATGTGCGGTGGAGGCAAAAGCCAAGTAAGCTTCTTTTTATTCGCTTCTCCCTCCAGCTGACCCTAGAAATGCTGTCTTGTTTCTAATTCCTGTCCTCCAGTCATCTGATACTGGACCACCGCCCAAGTAGTGCTTTGGTTCTCAGGATAACTGGCGTTGAAACTCTAATGTTCTATGAAACCTGAAGGGCTGTGGGCACCAGCAGTCCTATTTCTACACAGCCCTTCCGGGGATTCATATGAGCAGGCCTAGGTGCCCACGTTTAAGTTACTTGCCCAGGACCCCACAGCTGGTTTGCTACGAAGTATGAACTTGAATCTCGGCTTCAGGACTCTTTTACTTCACTCTATTGCTGCGTCCCAAAGTTAACCAAGAGAGAGAAAACTAAAGAAAACTACCCCCCAAACAATATCTCGATTATAAAAAAAGGAAACACAATCAGAACGCGCCCAGGCTTTCTGTAAAGCTACTATAAAATGCATAGGTCGGCACGTGCAAGCAAGTCCAAGGCCCCGGCAAAGATTGGGAAATGCGCATGTGCCCCAGGACCGAGGCCCGCCCAAACATGGGGAAGAGCGCATGTGCACTGGGTCCGAGCCCCACCTCCGGAAGAGGTGGGTAAGGAACTTAATCGGAAGGGGTCGGCGGGACTCATAGGTTGGAGCAGTCACGTTCCGTTAGTGGGGCCCGGGCCATGGAAGATCTCTTCCTTAGACCTGTCACCGACGCCTTACGGTCTTTCCGCAAGCTCCGTACCTTTGGAGATCCGGAGGGTCAAACTATGAGTCACGGGTCGAAAGCGCCCACTTTCCGGGCATTTCCACAAGGAAGAAATTGGCGAAGTCCATTGGCCGATGGGGATCGGAAGGGGCTGGGTGATTCGGGTTCGGCCTGCGCGTGGGGCCCTGTGGGAGTTGTAGTTCACGAGGTCTCGGGCCAGTCTTGGACCCCAAGTCCCTGAGGCCCGTAAGTCCGAGCTGGCGTAGAGAACTTGCTTGCACAGGCGAATCGGGTGTAGTCTAGCTGCAGCGGTTGTGGATTTACTTTGCTGCTTCTCTTTCGGGTGAGACCTCCTTTTTCACCTTTGGCTTTCCTCATTATAAGCCCCCCGTCACCTACAGACCTCCTTTATTCTCCCAAGTTGACTCCAAGTAGTCTTAAATTCCCCGCCACTGCCCTCTTCCTCACACCCATCTCTGGAGCCCTCCTCCATCTTTCTTTTCCTCGTGAGCACCTTTGCTTTTCTCAGTTTCTAGACAGAGCCCAATCCTCCGCGCCTATCCCATGAGTCATGCCCAGGGCCCCAGCTAAAGGATTCCATAGTAAACGTGTGCAGGCACAGCCGGATCCTGAGCCATTCCGCTTTAGCCACCTTCACCTCACTTATTTCTGCTTCTCTCCTAATCCTTGCCTCTTTACTGGTTCCATCTCAATGTAGCTTCTTTCCTTCTTAAGTTTGTTGGGAGAGCCTTGGATCTAGATGGTTACCTGCGGCCTGCCATTTTTTTCTCTATTCTCCACATCTTGATAGTACAAGAGGGCTCAACCCTGGGTTATTTCTAGGACAGAGAGGGGGAAATGAAAGAGACTGAGGAGGAAAGAGAGGAAGCCACTGAACTAGGCTTGATCGAAATCAAGGAGATAATATGGTGAAAGAGGGGGACTAGAGAGCAAACCTTTTTTTCTTGTGCCTCCACAGAGTGCTTCGTGCTGGCTGTGCACACGCTGTGTGGGCTCTGTGCTGGGGATGTACTAACCCCAGCGTGCTTAGATGCTGGGAGCTCTTCCTGTTTGGTCACTTTGACATCAGAAAGTGTTGTTGGTATAGGCATGTTGGTAGGGGGTTTAGTAACAGAGGATGCCTCTAACCTAGCCTTCATTCTTGTGTGAGAAATATCTGTTATTCTTATTGCAGGGCTTTGCATTCTCGCAGCATTTATTCACATTGCTTTTGCTAGAATCACTTGTAGATCTTTTATGCTCAGTGATCTGGAATCATAGAATGCCATGCAGCCCAGATAGGCTTAATTCTGCTGCTGCCTATTTGGCGATGGGAAGAATCTGAGGTTTGGGATGTTAATCTTTTGAAGACAGCAGTCAGGACTTATTAATGTATGATGAGAAGTAGAGACCTGCATGAATGCGGAAGAGAAACCTTAGCATTTTTAAAAAATCATACTTCAGTAGACTTAGTAGAATAGGAGTTTTACCTTTTAAGAAGATATTTTTGAACTGTTAATGCAGAAATCTTTTTACCAGTCTCTTCTAAATTGTCTTATTGGAGAGAATGCAACGAGGGGATTTATCTTAGAAAGAATAAAAAGTACTAATCATGCTTATATAGTTTAAGAGTGGGTTGCAATACCTGTGGATAGTAGATTTACCACTCAGGTTATTTTATGACTAATACTAGCTTCATTTGCATCCCCTGGGAATGGTATTAACCACAAAGAGGCAAAAATTCATCTGGGATTATGCTTAAAATAATTCTGCCCAAGGCCCTCCACTATGTGATCACCAGCTACCTCATATGTTTTATTTCTTGTCCAGTGGCAACAGTCTCCTCTGTGGTTTTCTAGGAAATTGGGGTCATATTCTTAAGATCATATTCTGGTTCTGCCACTCACTAGCCCAAGTGTGAACTTGAGTGAGTTCATTGACTTCTCTGGGCTCAATTTCTTTATCTGTAAAATGAAGATCATAAAACCAATCATACAGGATTATTGTGAGGATTAAGTGATTTAAGTGCTGAGAAGAGTGCCTGGCACATAGAGTATTGTATAAGGGTTAACTATTATTATGACTCCATTCCTTTTCTCCTCGTTTTTTCATTCACAGTGCCTCCTAGAGTCTAGACTTGCACTGTCCAATATTGTAGTCACTAATCACATGTGACTATTTAAATTCAAATTAATTACAATTAAGTAAAATTCAGTTCCGCAGTCATACTAGCACATGTATTGGACAGTGCAAATATAGAACATTTTGATTATCAACGTTCTATTGGACAATGATGGTCTAGACAGTCCTCAAATAATTGAATGGCTTCTGTGTGCCAGTTCTCTGCTATGTGCTATGGAAAATACAAGAGGTATATGAAATGTTGTCTGCCTTTTGCTTCTCTCTCTAAAAAAAAATCTGTCAGCCACTGTTAGGTGATATTAGAGGCATGGGCTTTTTCTAGGCCATGATCTGTGTAGTCAGACAAGAAATCCTTTTAAAACATTCGGACTCTGAATTTGGCTTGGAGAGGAGAAAGCATAGGCTACCTTGAATAATGTTCCAGAAAAAGAGGTCTTACTATCACCTATAAAAACAAATTAAGAAAGATGTGTAAGGGGGGAACCCTTTTCTGTTAAGGAAGGAGTAAGAGCAGAGGGTTAGACAAAGAAGCATGTTTTCCCCTGGCACTGCAGAAAGTGATATAGGCAATGAGATCAGGAAGTTGAAATCCCTGTGGCTTCCAGGTGGGGACCTAGTCTCTTAATCAGTCTTTTCTTTCAGCCTTTTCTTCCTGGTCTAGGAGTATTTTTACTCTGTTGTTTAATTTCTCATTCAGGATTTCCTCATTCTAAAAAGTCCTCTTTCCCCTAAACACTGCTTCTTTTCCTTCTTTCTGACTTGATTCTCCATGTCATAGGGAGGAGTATACTACCAGGGTAGAGATTCTACATAATTACTATATTAGTTTCCCAGCTGCTAAAACAGATACCATTCAGTGGGTTGGCTTAAACAACAGGACTTTGCTGGGTCAAGGTTTTGAGGTTATAAGTCCAAAATGAAGGCATCAGCATGACGATGCTTTCTCCCCAAAGACTGTGGCATTCTGGGGCTGGCTGCTGGCAATCCTTGGTCCTTGGCTTTTTGTCACATGGCAATGCACATGTCAGCATCTTTTTTCTCTTCCAGGTTCCACTGATTTCCAGCATCTGACTGCTCCCCATGGCTTCCTCTCTTGTGTCCAATTTCCTTTCCTCATAAGGACTTCAGTCAAATTGGATTAAGGCCCACCCATATCCAATTTGGGCATACCTTAAAACTATAAAATCTTTGAAGGTCCTGTTTACAAATGGAGTTGGGACCTGAACATGCCTTTTTGGGAGAACATGATTCAATCCCCAGCAGTGACCATCTGATTTACTTCAGTTCAGGTTCTGTGGCCTTTCAGGTCAGAAGATGCTGAGGGGTGAGCTTTTTGATATTATAGTTACCAGTATAATAGAGGCTTTGACTTTGTACCCTCCCCAGGGGTATAATACCACAGGAGCAAGATGCAAAGGACCTAGCTCTAGAGGAAGTGGAAACAGGATGTTTGTGGTAAGAATAGATTGTTCCTATTGATGATAGGAAGATAAGCCAATATCTCCTCAATGGGTTGAATAACTAGTAATCAAAAAGCATTGTCTTTTTTAGGGTCTGATGCCCACCTGTGACTCATTTGCATGATATGTTTATTCTTTGAAAAAATTAAATAGCCTTATAACATCAATAACTTACTTTGAATAAAAGAAAACTTGTAATTTGGTACCCAACAAATCAAATGTCTTCATTTGTTCATATTTCTTCCCTGTTAATCACATATTATGCACACATCATTTTTCAAAGATGTAAGCAATGTAGAAAAACATTCATATATCAAACATTTACTGTGAACCTACTTTGTATCAGTTCCTTTGGAGTGCATTGATATGCTTTCTGGGTTTGGATTTGGTATTCGGAATTCCATTTCCAGAGTGTATTAGTTATTCTATTTCACCTTTTCTATCTTCCTCTTTGTGGCAGTTGGAGATTATTTATCAATTCCAAAAAGTGCGATATAAATTATTTTTGTAAACTGGTCTGTTCCTCTGGGCATGGTAACCCTTTGATTATATTAGATTCAGCTGAGACATCTGATTAAATTATGTTAAAATTAGGGCTTTGATTTAACCACATCATTAGAATGTGACTCCGCATTGAGTCCCAGCCCCTTGATGATAAAACAGACTCTCACACAGAAGTAGACACACAGAAGCAGATACTCAGGAAGAGAGTATTCCATTGACATGGCCCTGGGAAGAGAGATGAGCCTGATAGTCTACAGCTGACCTTGTGAAGCAAACAGAGCAACTGAGCCCAGAAAGAAATGAGCCCCAGGGAGAGAGATGAGCCTTATGCTAGCCTACAGCTGAGATCAAGAAGCTGGGACCACAGAGCCTTAAGAGGAAGAAGAAAGGCTGAAACCTTGCAGACATCACTCACCATCTTACTCCAACATGTGGCAAGAAAGTACCTCTTATGGTACCTTGAGTTGGACTCTTTAGGTGATTGTAAGCTTCTACCTCCAATAAAAACCCTTTATAAAGGCCAACATATTTCTGGTACTCTGCCTCAGCACACCCTTGGGTGATTAATAGACTCATGGATTTATTTTGGCAGATTAATCAGTGAGTTCAACATATTCTCTTCATTCTCAACTTGCTTATCTGCTTATAATTTTTCCATATAATTTGCTTCTCTGTTGTTTATATAGGTTCTAGATTGCTGACTTTTGTTCATAACAGCAGTAAGCCTGACGTGGGTGAGTATATTAGAAAGAGAGTGAGAGAGAGAAAAGGAGAAGTTATATCCTAACTTCTTAGTTATATCCTAAGTTCAGACTTGTATGATTTGATAGTTACAAGTGAATAGTGATAGTAATATGGCAGTTGAAAATGGATAGTGATAATGGATAATTGAGAGTTGACCACACCTCAGTTTGATTTTCCTCCTTGCCTTTGAATTCTTCAGAAGAAAAATGTTGTATTCTCTTAATAATAATCTGTATTTGAGGCATGTTCTTTTTTTTAAACTCAAATTTGGTTAGAATATTTTCAAGGTATCAAAACATACTGAAACATCATAAGAAAGGTCAATACTATACAGCCTACAAAGTGGAAAAAGTTCAGCAACAGGAAGACAGTGAAAGATAAAGAAGGCACCTCAACAAAGAAAAGTGTGTCAGTGATTTTCCAGATGTGATTGTCTCTAAGAAGCATTACCAGGGAAATGGGTATGTACATGCAGTGAGTTTGGGAATAGCTTCATTTGGCGTGCCATCATTTTTCAACATCAGAGAATCCATTTGAAGGAGAAAGGCCATTTGTGTGTACACTGTGGCAAAGATTCTTTTAGAGCTTTTACTTCATCCAGCACCAGAGCCCTTATTAGTGAAGAAGTCTATAAATGTATTGAGTTTGAGAAAAACTTAGGCCACAACTCTACTCTCATTCAGTACAGGAAAAACCTATTAATGTAATCACTGGGCAAATTTTCATTTTGTCTCAGATCTGATGGCATATCAGAGAACACACGTTTTTCTGCCATCTTTTAAGGAGCAGTCAATCTTCCAGAAACGTCAAAGTAAAATGGTAGAAAGAAAATACTGTCTTGGGCCATCTAGAAGGATCCCTCAGTTGTCAGCTAGTTTACCAGGGGTAAAAAAAAAAAATGGGGCCAATTTGAACCTTAGACCCTAGGTAGCAATTCTTTTGGAGCTGAACAAATTGGTCAGCCATGGGTATCCCATAATCACTATCTCTTTCCCTATCCTCTTGCCCCTATTTTCGAACTCACCCTTCACTGCTTGGCCCTGCCATTTTTTCAGAGTTAAGCTTTCCCTACTGTGTTTTCATATTTGCAAATACTTATATTTATGACTATAGTATTATGGACTCAGCTTGTTTCATCCTCTTGTTCTTTTACCCACCTCTTTTGATCCTTTGTCCTCTTGTTTGGGTCATAAATGAAACAAGAAGTTATTTGCTGAGGAGGAAAGGAGATTTGTCCCTAATGATTTTTTTTTTTTTTTTAATTTTAATAATATATTTTAAAAATATCACCTGATATATCCAAAATATCATCATTTCAACATGATATAATCAATATAACAATTATTATTGTAATACTTTATATCCTTTTTTCATACTATATCTTCAAAATCTGCTGTATATTTTATATCTACGTTACATATCAATTCAGATGCTAAATTTTCATGGGCAATAACTTGATCTGTATTTAAATTTCATAAAATTTATAGTTTAAAAGTATTTACACATACCCAAGTTGTTACAGACTGAAAAGTTTTCCAAGACTGAATTTCATCAACCCCCAATCATTTTCCTTTAATATTGAGATTCACATTGGCAAAATTGGTTTGTCTTTTTTAGACAAATTGATTTTATTTTGAAGCAAAAGCCTATCTGTTTCAAAACAACACCAGTCCAAGTTCAGTAGATTCAACCACTCTTATTTCAGCTCAGTCACATTAACCTCAAATTCTTAAGGCATTGCATAAATTGGAAATCATCTCTTCAATTTTGGGGCGGTAGTTTTGTAGCAAATTTTAATTAATATTTTATGCTGTTTATTGCAATTAGAATCTGCTTATTTATGTTGGAGAATGTGTAAAATCATTACTATTGATTTGTATTACAGAAAATTTCTAATTCAATATAAGTTCTCACACATATCAAACTTGGTCACAAATAAGCTTTTCCTTTACCTCAAGCTTCAGATTTTGCTCATTCATATATGGTATGATATTGGTGAGAAAAATTAAATTATACTGCCATGTTTTGTCTTTGATTATTGAATATTTGGCAAGCATGCCTTTTGAGAATATCTTGAATGGGAATTGATAGTAGAATACATCTTTGAAAACCCTTCCTTGACCCCATCAACAAACACTGTCAAAGTTCATTATATTCCTTGTCTTCCAACACTTCCATAAATTGATGATGATTCATAGCGTTTTCATGTCTATATTGAACAATTTTAGGAAATTATATCCAGGTGAAGGCAAATCTTTTCAATATGTATCATATACAAAGGAGTGAAGCAATAAGGGCCTCTGACAGGTTTCCCTGTTATGAAGTTACTTTTTGTTATATATCAATTTAGGTTTTTATTTAGTAGTGGCTTCCTGGAACTAGCCAATTAAATGCTTCAGTTTAGAAGATGTCTCTTACAAAATAAGCTTAACTGTAAAATAACATGATATTCGAAAGATCTCTTTGAAGGCTATTTCTAATTAATCTGCACTGTGACCATGCAATTTTGTGCAAGAATTTCATTCCTTTTAATTATTGGCTTATAACCAAATTGTTCCCAATGTTTACAACATTTTCCTTTACTTCAGAGCTTTGCATATTTTCCATTTTGACTTTGACTGACCTTGGATGAGAAACACCAATTCCAGTATATATCCACCGAAGTCAAAGTCTCAGGGAAACCTGGTTTATATCAGGACTTGCTGCTTTTAGGAGCATCAACACTGGAGGTAGGAGGCCCCCTACTTTCCAGACTTCGAAGATAACAGGACTCTGGTGGCCGCTGGACTGGAAGAGTGGACGTCCAACCTCAAGGGTCAAGAATTCTACCAGGCAGCAATCTAGTTCACACCTGGAGTCATGAGAGAAAAGCAGGGTTATTAGCACCAGTGGAAGGACAGGAGACAGGGGTGCCTCAAATTTGCCTTCCTCTCCCTAATGATTTTTACTTTGGCCTTTGCCTTGTTTACACAATATATTTAGTTCATAATAGTACAAAAGACTGGATTCCCGTCTTTTCTCTGGGAAGCTTTTCCTGACCTTCCACATCTAGGCTGGGTTAGGGGCCTCTCCTTAGGCTGGTTTATCCCTACTTTACCACTTAACTATGCTGTATTATATTCTCAGGTTCCGGTGTATGTTTACTTCACTGAATGTAAGCCACCTGAAGTCATGAATTATATCCTGTTGTCCACTGTGTTGCTAGAACCTGGCATAGAGTTGGATGCTTAATAAATTTTTGTTGAAGGAATAAATGCATGAATGTGAAGCTTTTATCTTCACTAAGTCCCTGTAAACCTGTGGCTTCCCTTTTCCCCATGATCTCTCCACAGCTCTGAGCTCTCCCTCCACTCGGCTGCTGTCACCCATTAATAGTCATACATGTTGCTTAGTTGAACCCACTGGCTAGATGGAAAGGTGATTCTGGGATCAAGATCTGTCAAATTCCTCTTATCTTTTTCTTCCTGCCCTCGGTTTATTTTATGAAATTAAAACAAATATGAAGACTCTGTTAACATAAGCATGGCTGTTTCCAGTAGAAGGGCCCACCTGATCCCAAGCTACAAAGGAAAAACATTTCTCTTAGTGAGAAGGTGATTTATTGCAAGTGCAGAAACAAGGAATTGGGGGTATCTTCCCCAAAACTGGTTCAAAGTGAGAAGGGGTACTAGGGTTTTTATAGGGGGAGGGGTTGAGGATCAAGTGATGACTGTGTGATGCATTCCTGTCACTCTGGAATATTTTTACAGGGTCTCCTCAGGGCGATGTGGGCAAGTTTTTATGCAAAACTTCCATTTGATGTCCCAGTTCACAGCCTTTTATCCCAGGAAAGTTGCAGGTTTCCTGGGTTGTAAGGTGCTCCTGGCACATACTGTCGGTTTGCTGAGATGAAACCCTTTTTTCCCCCATACATTTGCTTTATTTGAAAAGAGGCTTTTTTGAAAAGTATACATTTACAAATTTTCTTCATGGAAATCATACATATTAGAAAATTAAAGTCAGATATTTTCTTACTCAAAATGTCCACTACTTATAATATGGCACACATTAATCTACATGTATAATATACTAAAAAACAAACAAACATGTAAATGTGAATTTAATATATTCCTGTAGTTTTGTAGTTTCCTGGCAGATCTCTGTGATAAAGCTTATAGAACAGGTCTGTGTAAACTGCCGGAAGTTCTTCCACAGTTAGATCAATCTTGTCAACCTCCTCTTCACCCATATAGCAGCAGCCTAGCAACTCTGCTGGTGATAGGATTTTCAATTACCACCAAGTCACTGAGATCCATCCACTCACATCTTAAGCATTCATGCTGGCAAAAATTTATGCTGAATGAATACTGCTTAAGTCGGCAGATGATAGCTGACTTTCCAAAAGCTCCGGGATTGGTGTGCTGTTGAAGAATACTGAAAGGGGACTGAGTTCTGATTTGATACCTTTGGAAGGCGGTGAGGTCCAGGCTGTCCAGGGCGCTGAGCCGTGTCAGGTGCATGGAGACGCCCCGGAACCTGCCCGGCTCGCCCCGCAATTCGTCGGCTCATGAGTGAAGGTTCCCCACGTAGCCTGCCCGCCCGAGATCCCAGTGCCCAGCGCCTGCATCTGCAGCAAAGGAGCTGCCGCAGCCTCACGCCGGCTCCCAAGTCACTTCCTCCGCCATTTCCGAGATGTTATCTTATACCTGACTTTCCTGGGAGTACAACTGGGAAGTTCTGGTTATTGCCTTTCTAAGAACTAAGAACAAAGAGTAAACTACTAAGATTAGGTTAGTAGAAAACCAGTTCAACTAGATTTGGGGAGGGTATTTGAATTTTTCTTTTCTTAAGAAAAGAAATTTTTATTAAGCACATTTGCCAGCTCTCATCTCTAAGTCTCATAGTATTACTTTGAAGATGGAATTTCCCTGGTAGACTGTTTCTGGCTTATTGCTAGCATTGAAATGCAAATTATGAGTCATATACTTGTGAAGAGAAGAGGTTTGAGAAGCAGTTCATATCTCTTTAGTTTGGGGGCTGTGTTTTCATTTGAGTATATTAAATGTTTAATGAAGTTACACAACTTTCCAGCAACTACAGTTTGAAGTCTCAATTTAGGAGCCAGAGAAATCTTCCTCATTTTGCTGCCAGTTCAATTTCTGTCATTTCTGTGTTTCGCCTGATAGATATAAGTACCCTGTAGCTAAGCATACCACAGACTGCTCCTTGCTCACCTGCCTGGCTCTTTGCAAAATGATGTTCTCTACTATGGCCTCTATTTTTACCAGTTTTTCTTTACTTTTCTCACACTCATGTCTGAAACACTGCTCTGGAGTTCAGGAGCTGGAATTTAGATTCATTATCAATAACTGATCAGTTAGTTCCCCTTTATGGATTTCACTCTTCTCACTTGAAAAATCAAAGAACTGGACTAGCTAAATACCGAGGTCCCCTTCAGCTCTTTAAAAAACTGGGTTTAAGTCTAATTGTCTCCGTCACACTGGTAGTTCTCTGGGGTTACGAACTTTATCTTCCTTGGAGTCTTCCCAGATGACTCATACAGGCCTATTTCAAGGAAAGATTTTGGGGAAGGGAAACTACACAGTGGTAGGGGAAGCAAGAAAGGGAAGAACAATTTTACTCAGTTTTACTGAGAAACAATTTTACTGAGTTTGATTTACTTTTGGAAGTTTTACAAAGTCGAGCCTAAATTTTTTTTTTTTTTTTTTATTATGGGTAAAAATCAAAATTCTCACGATACATACAAACATTTGCAAAATGATATATAAATATATATGCATATATGTGTATTTGCTTACAAAAATGTTATTTATATATATATATATACATATATTTTAAGAGGTGCTTAGATTACCTAAAATATTACACGGAACCCACTGGGATTCCCATGTTGCCCACCTCCCACACCTCCCACCACATCCCACACAAACATCTCCCACAGTGTGGCCCACCAACCTCAATGAACTTACACATCCTGGAGCCTTGC